>JXTB01000070.1:419176-481145 GCA_002914805.1 Parasponia andersonii
ATATCAAGTGACTAGAATCTACTTTACAGTAAATTTCTCATTCTTTATTGTTAAATGCTTTCAATATGTGTTATTGTACTAATATTTGTCGAAGTATTCCCATGCAGTGTAAAGGCTCAGTACACTCAGAGAGAGAGAGCTAGGTATATGAGAAGAACAAAGAATATATATTCATGAATACAATACAATGTACTTATGTATTAAAATCAAGTTTGATGATAACTAGGTAAAATAGTAGTTTTTCGGTAAAAATGTATTTTCGCGCTTTTTGGAGCCAAATTCATTGTACGTTTAACACATCATAGCTTTAATTCAATGTATAGGACTCACTTATAATATTTTATTTGTCAGCCTAGGTAAGCACGAGGTGGCATTTATTGAATTGAACTATGTTTAATTACACTAAGCTAGCTTAGGTTTGGCTTAATCGCGTAATGTTAATTTTGTACGTTCTATTAATTAGGCATTGATACTATGTTTGCATTATTAATTGGAGTCAAATTGACTTATTTTTATGTTTAATAATTGGTTATGGAGCTAGGTTCCAACAGATTACAATGAGATTGGCCATATAGGATCATAAGTCAAAGTATGACTAAATTTCAGCTTTTAAGCTAGGTTTCACCATTTTAGTCTACACTTGAGTTTATAGGAATGACCAACAATGTGGTGAGTAAGACAAGAGTGATTTAAAGCTGGACACATGGATAGTTTAGAGTGTGAAATACCAAAAATACTCCTTAGAATTTAAGTTATGCCTTTTCTTAGCCATTAAGTATTGATTTTGGACCAAATCTGGTCATTTCCTTCCTCTTTCTCTCCAGCCATGACTTGAACCACTCCAGCCACTTTCTATACTTCTCTCAGCTCTCCTTAACCATTTCCAAGGGTTTCCAAGTGGTAGAACTTAATTTGAAGCTCAAGAAAGCAAGAATGGTCCAAACTAGTCAAGGTAATTCTACTAGTTCTTCTTCCTAGGTTTTGTTTTGTTATTTTAATTCTCCACTTGATACTACTTAAGTAATATTTCCTCTAGATCCTCTTGAGTCCTAAGATCAATTTCAAAGGCTTAGAAATCAGTTTTGTGGAAGTAGAAGGCAAGAGTTTCAACAAAAGTTTAAACTAGTCAAGGTGAGCTTTTTGTGGAATTTAGAATTGGTAATTTATTTCTATTGCTTTTGCTCTTGAATTAAAGTTTTTATTTGATGAATTAAGGTCTAAGGAAACCTTATATATGGCTGGAAACACAGAATTTAAGTGGAGGATCAAATTTAGTCTTAAAGTCCCAAAGTTTGCTACTTGTGGATTCAAGTGTTTTCAAGTATTTCCATTGTTAGAATAAGTTCCCCATATTTGTAATCTGATATTATAAAATTGAAATGTATGTTTTGTTGATCCCATGATGTAAATATATTTGTTTTTTTGCTGTTTAAGATAATAGAAAAGTGTAAAAGTAGTTTTAAACTTTGTATAAATGAAAGGAATCCAAATGTACCTAGGTTGCTCTAAATGATCCTCTTTGAATTGTATATGTGGGAATTGGCTTGTTGATTGTTATTACAGGTCATAAACCATGATTTTAATCATGTGAGAATGTCCTAAAAATTGGAGAAGTGCTGTCCAAATATTTTTAGAACCAAATGGTACCATTTAGAAGCTAATGGACTAATTTTTATGAAAGTATATGACATTTTAGTTCATTTTGTGATTAAGATTCCTTCTTATGTAAAAGCTATGATTCGATCTTGTACTTATTTTCTTTAAGAATTTTACATTGTAGTGATAATGTTAGTAATAAAATCGACATCAGATCTTCCATACACCTTGCCACAGAGGATACTGACCATTTCTACTATCTTTTCTACCAGAAACAAGGTAAGTGAAGATTTATTTTAACTGTATCACAAGAATAATAGTAGATACAAGATGTTTTCCTACATACTTATGTGTATTATTTCAATTATATATTATTTATATTTTTGTTACAAAGCTTACGGAAACATAAGCATGGCATGATCATTTAAGCATGATTTTCAAAGAAGTGAAGTTTTCCACACATTGGATTTAAAGTAGTATCATTGTACTAATTTTACGAGATATGTTTTAAGTACAGTATTTAGTCTGTCTACGTTGGGTAAGTATAATTTGCACAAGCATCCTTCCTGCATAGGTAGGCATGGCTTACCGACTGCCGGGGCTGAACATTGTACTATGAGATTTATCAGGTGCGTTACTTAGTCGGTCTGCGTTGCGTAGGTATAGTTCACATTAGTCACGTGTTTCCTTCCCGCACAAGTGGGCATGGCCTACCGACTGCCGCGACTTTGTAATGTACTCAAGGGCCCAATAAAGAAATGTTTTCTAAGAAAAGTGCATCAAAATGAAAAGTTATGAAAGAAAGAGTACAATGGGAATTTCAATGAAGTTTATGCATGAAACATGTTCACGAGCATGCATGATCTTTACTTACTGAGCATTAGCTCATTTAGTTCATGTGATGCAGGTGATGAGATATATGATGTATAGAGTTGTCGGTTGGCTAGCACGCTTTCTTGTCCCTATGATCATACCGATGTAGACGAGCTTGACTTGTGGTCGATATTTTCTTTATATTTTGATATTTTGGTGTGATGTAAATATTACTGCGGATGGCAAGATAAATAGATAAGGACTTTTGGTTGTACAGTTTATAAAGATACTTTCAGAAAATAATGCCACGCAGGTTCTTTTGTTTTAGAGTTTAAAAAGTTTAAATTGGCCCAAATTTTTGAGTAAAACTAAAGTCATGGTTTATAAAAGAGTAATGCATCCTAGTTTAACCTACATAGTCGTATAGTTAAGCAAGGAGGCATCACAGAAACGTAGAGGAAAATTGGCCAGCACTAGGGGATTCACTATCCTTAGTGTTTTGGCTTCGATTTGAGAAAATTATCTTATTGTTTATCTACGGATCTCTTTGTTGGAAATCAAGAATGTGACCATCTATTGGGTCAGTTAAACGACTTTCAAGAATAGACGAAAAGATGAGAAACTTGTGAAAAAAATTTAGATATTATCTTGTCTAGATCAAGAGTTAATTTATGTTAGATCATGATTCGAAATATTTTGTAAAGAGAAAAATTTTAAATGATCAATTCCGTTGTATTTCTAGATTTTATAAAACTATGATATTCTTAAAAATTATTTTATGAAAATATTTTTTGGAATTTTATTCCAATGAATATCAAGAATTGCTACCAGAGTAAAGTTTTATTGTTAATCTAACATATTTTACTCCGATCTATTCTCTTGTTGATTGATATTTTGATTTCCAAAAAGTTTGATTATGTTTGGTCTTGTTCATGTTATGAGTATACTCTATTTTATATAATGGTTAATATATTCAATGAGTTTGAATGATTATTTGAATAGATGTTGATATGAAGTGATGATCATGTATGTTTTTGGACTATCGCTTTTGATATATTATTGATTTCTATGTGTTCATGTTTTATGTTCTTGATAAAACTGTGCATAGAAATGTTTTGATGTTTAATTATTTTATAAGTTTTGATGAAAAACTATTTTTTCAATTTAAAAAAAAAAAAAAAGGAAACAACAGAGCAGTGAGCATGTCCCTAGACATGGCTACATACATAAGGTACCCTGGCCAAGCAGATGCTATCTATTCATGGCCTATAGACGACCTTCCCGTTTAGGCCATGTGGGTTCACACTACGTATGTCGCACGGGCATGACCCTGCTGCCTGCATGGATATGATCCGTGCATGGCCTGTAGGTGGCAAAGCAATGCATGTCGTGCGGGTTCAACCTGTTGCCCGCGTAGGCACCGCCCCGCTAGCCACACGGATATGAATTGTGCATGGCCAAGAGGCAGCATCCTGTGCGCTGATTGCGCAAGTTGCCTCTTGTGCCTTGGCCGCTTAGTGTGCTACCTCGTGTGTTTGTCGTGCAAGAAATACGTGAGTCCGTTGTTACTCGAGAGTTGTCTCGAGCAAGGCCGCGTAGTGTTATACGAGCCCGTTGGTGCTCTGTAATTATCCCGAGTGTGGCTGCGTAACATCCCGAGGCTGCCGTTTACGCACCAGTCTCTCGTTTCGTCCGTCGGCTTATCCCTACACGTTTTAATTCCTTAATTTAATTATTTTCATTTTAAAAATTAATTTAATTTATCCATAGTTTTATAAAAATTTATAAATTCAAATTTGAATTCAAATTTTAAATCCTTGTTAAATTTGAATTTTTGAAATTTGAATTGATAGGATGTTTTAATTTGAATTATGGATATGATTGATATCTGTAATATCTCAATTATTATTTAAATAATTAGAGATATTTTAAAATAAAATTTTGAAAATTAGATATTATAAGATAATATCTTTTAGTTTTTAAATTCAAATTTTAAACAGATATTTTGAAAAACTGATTCTGTAATAGTTTGTTAGATATGTATTTTAAATTTTAAATTTGTTTCAATTCAAATTAGAGATATTGTAGGAGATTTTATCTGTAAAATCATCTATCTTTTAAATTTTGAATTTTGGTAAGATTTGAAATTTAAGTTTAAATCAAAATATCTTTTCCAATTTTTTTCGAATTTAAATTTATGGTTGGTAGATATTTAATAAGATTAGATATTGATTTGAATTTTGAATTAAAATTTAAAAGATAAGATAATGGGAGATATTTAAGGAAGTTAAATTTAAATTAAGATTTCAAAAGTTGAAATTTAAATTTGAGATATTTAAGGAGATTTAATTAGTTAAATCTTTTATTTAAACTAATTAGATTTTATGAAAATTTTTTCTAATTTAAATTTTAAATATTATCTTCCATATTTAAATATTTAACATTATCTTATCAGTTAGAATTATTTAAATGTTAAATAATTTTAAATTACAAGAAATTAATAAATCATTAAAATTAATTAATTATCTGTTTAGTACTTTGGTATTAAAAAGAATAGAAAGCTTAGTTACTTAAATAATGGTTAAACACTCAACTCGAAATATTAATATCCTCTTATAGGAGTTCTTATTAATCAATTAGAGGATGAAAGAGAATGGTAGTTAGAAATATAGGAGAAGAGTTATCTGTCTATTTACTAATTAAAATTATTTCAGTTTGACTTGTTGACTGCATGACCTCCCGTAGGAGGCTTGTAATCAATTGTAGGTCAAATTACCATGAATATAAGTGATAGTCTTGGGGATACTTTAATTACATATTATATGTTTAATACATTATGTTAATTATTCAAAACATGCTAGATGATGTTTGTTTATACATGGAATGTTTATTTGTTTTTAGTAGATATGATACTTAAACATTTATCTACTTTACTCACACAAAACAAACTAGATGGTGAAAACTATGTAGACTAGAAATGTAACCTACACATAGTGCTTATTGCTGAAAAATATAAGTGGGTTCTCACCACTCCATGTCTGCTTAGCCAACTATGGAATCCACCAACGTTGAAAGAAACTTATATGATAAATGGAAGCAATCTAAAGAGATAGCTAAGTGTTATATACTTAGCTCAATGATCAATATCATGCAACAACAACATCATGAGATGGATACTACTATTGACATGATGCTGAGTGTTGACGAAATATTCGTTAGTCTCAGTCGTCAAGCTAGAAATGAGGCTACATGTGCATTTATGAATCTCCACCAAAAGAAGGGTACTCTAGTTCGGGAACATATGATGAAAATCATCGCGTATCTTAATGAACTAGAAATCCTTGGAGCTAAAATTGAATGTGACACCCAAATTGATATGATTTTGAATAATTGTCAGACATATTCAATCAATTTAAGATTGATCATGAGATTCGTCAGAAAGATTATAATCTTACTGACATGGTAAAAGATCTACAAACTTCAGAGAATATTCTTAAGAAGAATAAGTCAAGATCTACTGAGGCTTATATAGCTCAAGCTAGTTCTTCCAAACCTAAGTTAAAAGGCAAAAGTAAAAGAAAGAAAAAGACTCATGCTTCTCTAGCTCCAAAGAAAAAGAAGATCAAGAAGGACCAAAGAGAAAATATTTCCACTATAGTGAGGATAGGCATTGGAAGAGAAACTATAAAATTTATCTAGCCCTTAAGAAGGAGAAGAACAATGGCAAGAATAAATAAGATAATGACAATTTGTTGTTCATTAAGGCCTGTCATGTGGTTAATTCTATTAATTCTTGAATCATAGATTCGGGAGCCACTGACTATGTTTGTAATACTTTGTAGGAATTCAAGGAAACTAGGAAGTTCGTTACTGAAGAGTTCACATTGCAATTGGGAGATGACTCAATAGTTGAAGCTTGTGCAATAGGAGATATTATTTTGAATTTCAATGATTTTAGATTTTTAGAAATAAAGAATTTTTATTGTATTTCGGTATTTAAATAGAATTTGATTTTTGTTTCTTGTTTGATGAGACAATATTATTTTGTTCATTTTGACAATAAAGTTTCTATTAAAAAGAATAAAAATCTTATTTGCACTAGTACTCATAGGAATAATCTTTTCTTTATTTAACTTAAAAGTATCTCATTGCACAATTTTGAAAATGAAAGTGAAAGTAAGTACTAGTGATGAAACTTATCTCTGACATTTGAGACTCGGTCACATTAACCTAAACAGAATTCAAAAGTTAGTTAATGATGGACCTCTAAGTTTGTTAGAAGTCAAACCATTACCAACTTACGAATCTTATTTGGAAGGTAAAATGACTAAAAGACTATTTACTGGAAAAGGTCTTAAAGTTCAAGAATGTCTTGAGTTAGTACACACTGATATCTGATAGCCCATGAATATTCAAGCTCGAGGAGGTTTTAAATACTTCGTTACATTTACAGATTATTATTCTAGATTTGATTATGTTTACCTAATGCAATGCAAGTCGGATTATTTTGAAAAGTTCAGAGAATTTAAAGTGGAAATTGAAAAGTAGTTAGAAAAGAACATAAAGACCTCTTGATCTGACTGAGGTGATGAATACCTCTCTGGGGAATTCTTTGAATTTCTCACAGATAATGGGATCCTATCCTAACTCACAATACCTGGTACGCCTCAACTAAATGGTATTGTTGAAAGAAGAAATAGGACACTTTTGGATATAGTTAGGTCGATGCTCAGTTATTTATAATTACCCACATCCTTTTGGAGTTATGCCTTAGAAATTGCTATGTACCTGCTATAAATCTAGTTGTATCATATCCATATTTGGGGTTGTCCAACATATATTCTGAAAGGGAAAATGACTAAGTTGGAATCATGATCTGAATTGTGTCTATTTATAGGTTACCCAAAAGGAACAAGAGGGTATTATTTCTTAGTCATGAAGAAAAGAAAGTGTTTGTGAGTACAAATGCTACTTTCTTGGAAGAAAACTATATGAAAATTTTAAGTCCAAAAGTAAGTTAGTTCTTGAAGAATTAACTGATGATGTTATTAGCCAATCTATAGAAGACAAGATAGAGAAAGCACTTAGGAAAGATAAATCACTTGAAACTCAATAAATATCATATCCTCGTCATAGTAGGAGAATTATAAGACAACCTGAAAAATACTTGGGAATAGGAGAGTCTTATGATCAATAATCTGATCTTGATACCTACAATGAGGTAATGGATGATGTTAATAAAGATCTCTAGCAAAAGGCAATGGAATCCAAAATAGAGTCCATGTACTCTAATAAAGTCTGGGAAGATCCTACTGAAGGGATAAAACTCATTGGGTATAAATGGGTCTATAAAAGAAAGAAGGGAGTAGACAGTAAAGTGGAAACTTTCAAGGCAAGCTTAGTTGCAAAGGGTAATTAATAGAAAAAAGGTATCGATTATAAAGAAACCTTCTCTTCTATAGCTATGATCAAGTCTATTCGCATACTCTTATCCATCGCTACATCTTTTGATTATGAGATATGGCAAATGGACGTCAAAACTATATTCCTGAATGGCAATCTTGATGAATGTATCTATATGACACAATATTATTAGATTCATTGAAAAGGGTCAAGAAAGAAAATATAGTGAACTTAAAAGATTTATTTATGAACTCAAGCAAGCATCTAGATCTTGGTACATAAGATTTGATGAAGCAATTAAGTCTTATAGTTTTGAATGAAAAATATATGAACCTTGTGTCTATAAAATAATTCAGGATAATAAAGTGATTATTTTAGTACTATATGTTGATAATATTCTAATCATTAGGAATGATATTGGATCATTATCATCAATGAAAGTCTTGTTAGTACAATAGTTTGATATGAAAGACTTAGGTGAAGCTTGCTATGCTCTATACAGATTCTACGAGAAAGAAAGAATAAATGCATAGCTTTATCACAAGCTTCATACATAAACAAAATACAGGTTATGTTTGCAATGCAAAATTCCAAAAAAGGTTTGACATCCTTTCATAAAGGAATTACTCTGTCTAATAAGAATTCTCCTAAGACAGAAGAAAAGAAAGAATAAACTCACTATGTGAATTTGACTATATTGATATAAGCAAATACAAATATCGTAGTCAACTATTTTCCATTAGATGAAAAATAGTAACTCAATGGTAAATATATACTAGAGAGAAAATACGATAATTTCACCCTGCTAGTACGGCATTACATTGAGAGTACGTCTACAGATATAGTATATGCTAAATGGATAGAGCTAATTATTTGATAATAAGTTTCACAAAAAATAAATGACATTTAGTCCAAGAGTTCAATATTGTGCTAATAGTAGTGTGCCCCAATATTAATGGATAAGGCTCAGTCATAATTATGATTGTAGATATATAGTCCATTAGAGTTTGGGCTTTATGGATCCATCTAGTCCCCTGTCTAGCTCAAATTAAAGCCTAATAATTATTTGATGATCAGTTGAGCCCAACAAGTCCAATAAACCCATTAGGGTTTACTAGTCTCTCTATAGTTAAGAGAAAAGTTCTCTAGTTACTAGTTACAAGTGTTACATATGAAATACCATTGTGAAGAGAGTGTAACATGAAAAAACAGAGAGAGGAAAGGTAGAGAAAAATTGGCCAGTACTAGGGGATTCACTATCCTTAATATTTCAGCCATCTCGGAGAAATCGGTTTGAGAATATTGTCTTCTTAATTATCTACGGATCTCTTTGTTAGAAATCAAGAAGGAGACCACCTACCGGATCAATCAAACGACTTTCGAGAATAGACGGGAAGACGAGAAGGTTATGGAGCGAATCCGGGTATTGTTCTTGTCTAGATCAAGAGTTAATTTATGTTATATCACGATCTGAAATATTTTATAAAGAGAAAAATTTTAAACAACTAATTCCGCTACGTTTCTAGATTTTACAAAACTATGGTGCTCTTAAAAATAATTTTACGAAAATATTTTCTAGAATTTTATTCCAATGAATACTAGCATTTTGTACATTATTGGCCTATTTTCCATTTTCAATCCATTTATGATTTTTTTTGCTCAATACTTTTATTTTATTTGGCTAATGAATTAGTTGATTTTAGAATGTAATTTTAATACTTGGGAAAAATTAAATTCATAATTTGGAATTGACATGCCTAGTTTAGGTATTTGTGAGATCAGAAGGAGATCAACTCCTAGATAATCACTTTGATAGTTTTAGATTATTTAGGTTATTGTGAGACCGTGATGTGCGTAATACTTTAACTCTCATTTGAGGGCTTAAACTTAATAAACACTTAATTAATCGGATTAGATAGGGATATCAACTTAGATTAGTTAGGTATATTATCTCATTTGATGCTTAGGAGAGGTAACGATGTTAATTAGATCTCTCGATTAGTGAGTTAAGTGAAATTAAGCTGGTAATTACTTAATTTGATGAACTTAGAAGTAATTAAGTGTAATCAATTCTCAATGCATACGTGTATATTATTATCTATACTTTATTTACACTTTATACTTTTTATCATTGTTTCTATTTGGTTATTTTCATATTCATTTAAAATTTATGCATAAATAAAGTCTAGTTGTGATAATTCTATTACTTAGCGATATGTTAATACCTAATCTCTATGGATCACCCGTTCTTGCTACTATACTAGCTAATTTATATTTTTATTAGGGCACACTAGGTTAGTTTATAGGAGGAGAATATTATAAATTGTATATTTGATTTTGGGTGTTTATAACAAATGATTAAAAGTTTCATTATCAAGTCTGCACAACAGACTTACCTTCTCAACTCTGACAAACTAGCAATTGTACTTGAAACATATCTTGTAAAATTTGTACAATGTTCTTTCAATTACTTTGTAATGAAATCTCTATGCACATGCCATTTTATAACTTTGCATGAACAAATAAGATTCACTTAAAATGCATGAAGTAAAATCATTCTTATGGTTCTTATGATGCAGTTCTAAGTCTTTACTTATCTTGTGTCCTGATTACAAGTTGATAGTGGAAATGATTAATATCCTCGAGAGATTGGTACGCTAATCATATGTCATAAATTATTGTAATTCAAAATACATATCTAACGAAAAGAATGAATTAAGATACCTGAACAAAACTGAAAGCACAACTTTCACTAAATCAATAAACTTGATCACTAAATGACCCGAAAGTATACAAGTCATTTGAAGAACTTAGTAACTAATAACTAACATTAAAAATTGATCAAAGTCGTCAAAATATGAATACTTGTTCTTTAGCATAAAAAAATGCTCCAAAATAACACGTCCTTGTGAAAACAAATCCATCTGCCGCTAAATAGTACCACTAGGTTTTAGAAATATTTGAACAATACCTCCCTTATTTTTAGGATATTCTCACATGATTAAAATTACGGTTATAGACCTATAATAATATTTTACAAGTCAATTCCCATATATACACATCAAAGAGAATCACTTAGAATAATATAAGGAAGTTTGAACTCTTTTTCAGTTTGGACAAAGTTTAAAAGAAATTTTGCACTTGCATATAGTCATAACCAGCAAGTAAATAAAATTAGTGCACATAATAGGATCAATTTAATAGGCATTCCAAGTGGAAAAATCATATTACAAATGTAGGCAATTTAAGTTCCTAGTGAAAACACTTAAATCCACAGTTAGCAAATTTGAGGCTTTAGCTCTAACTTTAGTTCTTCACTTAAATTATGTATTTCCAGTAAAATATATATATATATATATATGTTTGTAGGACCTTATTCATCAAATAGATACTTTATTTTATGAGATGCAATGAGAGAAATATATTACAAACTTAAAATCTCACATAAACCTCACCTTGACTAATTTAAGTCTTTGCTGGAGTTCTCGCATTGTACCTCTACTAAAATAAATCTCAAGGCTTAGAAATAGATTTTAGGACTGAAATAGACATGGAGAAACCAATATTTAAGTGACAACAAGCGAAGAATTGAAATTAGAAAAGAAGACCTAGGAAGAAGAACTAGAAGAATTATCTTGACTATAGACATATCTTGCATTTTCCAGCTCCAACTTGATTTCTACTGCTTGAAAACTCTTGAATTTAACTAAGAGGAGTAGAGAAAAATCTAAAAAGGAGATGGAGAGTTTCAGGTCGAGGTGGAAGAGAAAGAGGAAGAAAATAATCAGATTTTAGCTTAAAACAACACTTAGTGATTAAGGAATGATATAAGTTAAATTTTGGGCGATATTTTGGATATTTTAGACCATTACTTTCTATATGTCCAGCTTCAAAATATCCTTAGTACACTTACCACATTTCTGGTCATTCTCATATACCCATATATAGATAAAATTGGTGAATCCTATCTTAGAAAATAAAAACTAATCATACTTTGAATTATAATCTTATATGACCAGCTTTATTATAATATGGTGGAACCTAACCCTATAACTAATTATTATACATTAAAATAAGTCAATTAGACTCTAATTAATAATGCAAACATAGTATCAATGCCTAATTATTAGCATGCACAAAAATGATATTATGCAATTAAGCTACATCTAAGTTAACTTAGTGCAAAAAAACACAATTTAGTATTATGAATGTCACCTCATGCTTATCTGGAACTGATATTTTAGAAAATACTAGAAATGAGTTCTAGACATTAAATTAAAGCTATTTTATGTGTTAAACGTACCGTAAATTTAGCTCCGAAAGCGTAAAAAGATACATTTGTATCAAAAACTAACATTAGATCAAGTTATCAATAAACATGATTTTTGTGTATATGCAGATAGTATTGTATTCATGAATATACTTTTTGTTCCTTTCACATACCAAGCTCTCTCTAAAGGTATTGAGCCTTTACACTGCATAGAGATACTTCGGCAATCGTTAGTGTAATAATATAGATATATAAACACATAATATAATAAATGAGTATGTTACTATGAAATTGGTATGAATGACTTCTGGATACCTAATATACAATAAGAATATGTTAATTATTTTAACATAGCTCAGTATGTATGTGAGAATTTTGAGCACCATAGGTAGAGCCCAGTATTTCATGTTACTTGTATATTAATTATCTATCTACAAATAAAACATCAAGATGATATGGCAAAATGGGTCAAGGGCTCGCTTTTGTAAGAGAGATTCAAGGTTTGAATTCTTATATCTTCATTTGCTGAGTTCATCGCTTTTTATATTTTTGGCCTTTTTGCAAATATTGGTTTTTAAAGATCAAACTATGTATTTTGAAACTATATAGATTAGATTTCCCATATTCTGAAAAGAAGAGATAAATCTTTTTTAAAAATAAACAAATAAGTAAAAGAGATAAGGTAGATGACAATATTGTATGTTACTTATTTAATAATTATCTGTTTACCAACAAAACTTCAATGGTGATGTGGTGAAATTGGTGGAGCACTTGCTTTCATACTTGAGATTCAAGGTTTGAATTCTTGTATCTCTATTTATTGACTTCATCTCCTTTTATGTTTTTAGATTTTTTACAAATATTGATTGTTGGAGATCAAAATATTTGTTTTAAAACCATCCATACTAGGTTTCCAAAATGAAAATATAAAATCCTTTCCATAAATAAATAAATAAGTAAAAGAGATATAGTAGAGCGTAGTATTACATGTTACTTACATATTAATTATCTATTTACCAATTAAATTTCGTGGGCATGTGGCTAAATTGGTAGAGTGCTTACTTTCGTATAAGAGATTCAAGGTTTGAATCATTCCATCTTTTTTTTTTTTTTGAGTTCATCAATTTTTTTATGTTTTGCTTTTTTTGTGACTATCAATTTTTAGATATCAAACTATGTATTCTAAAACTATACAAATTAAGTTTCGCATATTTTGAAAAAAAAAATAAAATTCTTTCAAAAAGTAAACAAATAAGTAAAAGAAATAAGGTAGAACACAATATTATGTGTTACTTGTATATTAATTATATATTCACCGGTGAAACTTTTTGGCTATAAGATAAAATTGGTAGAGCACTCCTTTCATGTGAGAGATTCAATGTTCAAATCCTTGCATCTTCATTCATTAAGTTTATCACTTTTTATATTTTTGTCTATTTTGTGAACATTGATTGTTGGAGATCAAACTATTTGTCTTTAAACTATCAAAATTTGGTTTCTAAGATTCTGAGACGAAATAATAAAATTTTTTCCAAAAATAACAAATAGGTATAGAGTATAGTATTTTTCTTTCTTCCTCCCATTTAGACTATGTTACAAGGGGAAGAAAAAATACAAGAAAAGAAAATATATAGGATAGAAAAGAAAATGTCTTTTTCCATAATTGTTTGATATATATAGAGAAGAAAATTAATTTAATTTTAAAGGATTATTTTACTCTTATATTATTACTTAAAGTTAAGTATACAAGAGTAAATTAGTAATTTCACAAATTTTTCCTTCTCCTTTTCTCTAAGAAATAAATGATGGGCTCAATCTTAAATTTTTCCACCAATTTTTCTCTCTTGTTCTCTTTTTTCTATCCTACTAAATAATCAATTTTTCTCCTTTTTCTCTATTTTTCCTTACTCCAAAAAATAGCCTTATATATTAAAAAACAAAAAATGTAATAAGATCCAGCCGTCAAAAAAGTTAAATAGTAGGAATACTTTTTGATCTTTTCACATTCTTGAGAAGAGACCAGAAAGCATGAAAGGAAACACAAATTAATAAATATAATGAAAATGGAATATAAGCAAACAAAATATAAAATCCAAGCCGATCCTTACAATTTCTCCTCTTTTGTTCCCCTTTGGTGGGAATTTTTGGAATAACAAAGGGTTCTTCTTCGTCTTCTCTCTCCCTTTCTCTCTCTAAATGCGTTCATTCTCAGAACAATAACACAAACCCCCTCTTCTCCCTCTCTTCCAAAGAGAGAAAGAAGAAGAAGAAGAAGAAGAGAGAGAGAGAGAAATTAAAAGAGTGAGAGAGAAAGAGAGGGGAGTTTCAGCCATGGACTCGTCACCTTCAAACGCTGCCCTTCCAGGGCTCAAAGAGAAAGAGTCAATGGTTGACCCTTTCTTGGTTGAGGCTCTCCAAAACCCTCGTCACCGTCTCACCAGTTAGTATTTTCTTTTTATTTGCCTTTTCGCGAATTCTTGTTTCTGAATCCGAATTCCTTGTTAAATTAGATCTTGTTCTTATGGGTTCGTGCTTTAATGGTGTTTTTTTGTACTTTGGATTGTTTTTGGTTTCTGGGTTTTATTCTTTTGGTTATATTCGTTATTGGTTATGTTGATTTTATTCCACTGGGTTTAGAGTTTCGATTAGGGATTTTGGATATTTCTGTTTATTATAGATCTGGGGTTTCGGGTATGACTCTTTGTTTGGTTGCTCAGAAAATTGATTGGAAAAGGGTGGAATTGGACAATTGACCTTTAATCTTTGGAGACTATTTGGTGGGTTAAGCCTGGTTTTGACTTTAAAACATGGAAATCCCATTCTAACTTTCAGGAGAGGCGATAAGTTCTTTAGAGTGGTGCTAGTTGATTTCCAGGGGAAGTTGTATTCATTTCTTTCCCCTGTGATGTAAAACAGTTATAGTTGCCCAATTGTCTTATGATGAGTATCAAGACTAGCAACCTCATGATGCCGAAGATCTCGGCTCTTAGTCACTGTTTTTACTGGATTTTGTGCTATTCTATTTGGGGTGTAACTTCTGAATTTAAGTTTTCTGGTTTGCTATTTCGTTGTTGTAGTTATTTCCTAACTTTCTGCTCGTAAACGAAACAACTAGAATTTTAGCTCGATTTTTGTTAATTCTTTTATTGGATAGGTCTTGACAATTGGAAACATACAAAAACAAGAGATCTGATTTTCCGTATTGGTTCTCTAGTTATTTATGGACACTAATTGAGCTGTATTGTCTTCAAAAATTTTCTTGTAGTGGTTTTAGTGCGCATAATTAGTTAACATAAGGTGGTGTTAAAGGGGATTATAGCTGGCATCCCTAGCATTATTTTATTTCTTATTTTTATTTTTTGAAAAAAAAAACCCATATATCAAATTTGAATTAGTTCTCACGTTTCTAAATTTATTTAATAGGACCACTATTCAACGACAAGTGTTTGACGTGTGGGTCTGTTTTTTCCCATTTGGGATGGAAAGGTTTTGCTTAATTTGTTTGATGATAAAAGCAAATTTAATAGGACCACTATTCAACAATAAGTGTTGAAACGTGGGTCGGGTTTTTCCAATTGGGATGGAAAGGTTTTTCCTAATTGTATGATGATAACCGCCAATTAGATTTTGATACCTTAGGTACATTATTTTGTTGCTTTTAGTTCCTTTAAATCTGCAAATGTTGCTCTGGATGTGCATGTATGTGCACTAGAATGTGGGTTTAATTTGTTCTTTCTTTTGCTCAGAAACTGTAGATTCTCAGTTTTTGTTTGTTTTTCTCTAATTTTCAGTTCCATAATGTCAAAGTCTTGCAATGGTTTTATTGTTTCTTCTTGCATATGTTTTTCATTATAATTTGATATCAATAGTTGAGTTTAATACCATTTTTTTCAGTTTTGCGAATGGAACTTGACATCCAAAGGTTTTGGCACAATCCTGGCCAACAGCAATTTGAGTTCCAACATTTCCCGACATCTTACCTAAGACTTGCAGCGCATCGTGTTGCTCAACACTATGGTCTGCAAACTATGGTTCAGGATAGTGGTTTAGATGGTCAAGGTAATAGGATTTTGGTAAGAAAAGCGGCAGAAAGCAGATATCCTGCAGTTCGTTTGTCTGAAATACTGGCGAAACAGTTGGAGAGTGATAAACCTGAGCAGGTTAAAATTGTAATCAGGCCTAGGCCTAATAAAGCATCCTTAAATGAAGGGAATGAACATGGGACTAAACGAAGTTCTTTTAGAACTGTAGAAGAGAGAAAGGAGGAGTATGATAGGGCACGAGCTCGCATCTTTAGCAGCCCTAACAGTTCTGATTCAGATGACACCTTGTCTCAGGCTTCAGTGGATGGAAAAACTGTAGGCTTCAGTGGGGATGACAATGAAAGTAGCAGGAATTTGATTATTGACCCAGAGAAAATTTTGTATGTCAGGGATGTTGGTACTTCGTCCCGAGTTGCCATTTTCAGGGATAGGGAAAAAGATCGAACTGACCCAGATTATGATAGAAGTTATGAAAGGTACAGAGAACCCCCACTCTTTTCTTTTTTTGCATGTTAATCTTTTGGACCTAGGATCTAGCAAGATGGCCTTTTATGTGTATTTTCCTGCTATTCTTCATATCTTTATCTTATTATAGTCATGTAAAGAAAGAGTGTAGACCTTTGCACAATCGTTTACGTGTTGATTGTTCCAATTTTAGTATGTTGTCTCATGTTCTTTCAACATGTTACAATTGCTACTTATGATGCCGTTCCTGTGGAAGAATGAAATGACAAACTAATTCTCTTGATACTTTTATGGCTCTTTAAAAAACAAAAAAAAAAAAAAAAAAAAACAATGTTGGAGTGGCATTTTCTATTGCATTTTATGTTATGTCTGATTCTTTCGTGTTTTAAACTTGATTTTTGTAGGTACGTTAGGAACCTTCCAGCCAATCAAAACGTCAGCTTGGCACATTTCAATATGCAAAAGATTCAACCTCCTTATGTGCAGTACGACCCTGTCTTTTCTCAGTTAGGTCAGATGTCCAGGACTCAGACGTCATTGAACTACGGTCCTCCGTCTAGCCCAATTATTAACCCTTTCTGTGCCATTGGATTGAATCAAACTTCTAGAGATGCTGCATACATGCAATGGTCGACTGCTGCAATGATGTATGCGCATTCATATGAACAGTCTAGACATGCTGGATTCCAGGTAAGCCGAATTTCTTTGACCTTCGGATATTATCCAAAACTAAAGCCCGGTCAGGGATTTTCTTTTTTTTTTTTTTGTATTTATATACTGCAGTTCTAGTCTGCAAACTTCTAGCTATTAGTTGTCATCATAGAGTTTCATGGATTCTTTTCGAGATAACATCCTTGATCGTTTGGAAAATTTACTGGTTTTTGTTTGGAAAATTTACTGGTTTTTGTTACATACTACAAGGAGGTTGCCCTTGGTTATACACAACTGCACATTGCAACTGGTGGAAAAGCAATTGGTGACGTGTAAATTTCTTGTCTGTTTCAGTAGCTATGGTGTGTAAAGAATAGCTGTGTCTATGATTTTCTCTTATTTACGATTCAGAAAAGATGCATTCTGGTCTGTTTTGTGTAGCACAGAATGGACTACTGGACATGACCTGATGTCTTTCAACTAGAAGATACTGTTGTTTGATACTTATACAGAAAACCACCAGAATTTACTCAAAAATTGAAACTTCAATTTTGAATAAGTGCTGGCTGTTTGTGGGAAATTCGATGCTTATGTGTCAAAGAGCTTGTCAAAAATTTTATTTACTTGGTTGTATATCTATGTTAAGGATGCTTTCTTGTTGAATCTCTTGTAGTGTGTCATGCAGCATCTGATAAAGTGTATGCTATAATGCTGAATTTAGGAAACTTGTTTACCTTGCTCAGGAAATGAACAGTATTTCTTTGTCTTGTTGACGTGTAATTTCTGAGTCTGTTAATTTTAACTATTTTTCTTCTTCTTTTGCAGGCTCCATTCTGTCAGCAACCCTTGAGCTTTGATTATTCACAAAACCATTAAATGACATGTTGGATTGGGGATTGTATAACTAGATTCACATTCAGATTTCTTCATATTATTAGGACTAGTTTTTAGGTTCCTTGTTTCAGACTTGATGTTACAGACAGTTGGCACCGGTTCTAGTATGGTCTTTCGTTTTGGAACTTGTATTAGTAACTGTAATATGTTCTTGCTCTTTATTGGACAATGTTGTTCTTAGTGAATTTCTAGTTCACATTACTTGTCCTTTCTACGTTAACTTATATTCTTATTCGCGTTATTTTATGTTTCACGAATTTGATAATTTCCTTAGACCAACAGATTGTTGGTTATGCCATAAAATATTATTTGTATACCCGGGTATTTTTGGTCAATAACTACATAACTATGAGTTTAGGAGACTGATAAAAGCTGATAAAAGCTACTTGATTGAAGATAGTTGGGTGTAATGCTTATGTGTTACAGGTAAACATGCCTTGATCTTGAGTAAATACTAGGGATACTAACTTAATGAACCTAAAATTTACATCTGGTAAATGTGGTAGCTCAAATTTCGATCATGTTACAATAATTCAATTGTTTTGTACCAAAGTTTGTGTTCTTAACCTTATTCAAAATATTCTTCTGCACTATGTATTTGATGTTTTTAGTCTGCAACCTTTATACTGATCTGGCATTCAATTAATTAGGTTAATTTCTGGTTAATCATATCAACTTATATTCATTTACTGGGCTCAAGTGGCCTTTAAATTGTTCACGTTAGTGTTGTTTTAGAGTAGAACTCTTTCTAAGTTTGCCGTCAGCAAGAAGAGAGTTATCACTTTATTAATGAAAAATTTTCGAACAATCTCGAAACTTTCTTCTCATAAGGTGGTATGCCTTCTTCTAGGTGGGTCTTAGACAAATTAAGATTTCCACTTATTTTCATTTTTCAGAGAATTTTCAAGTGTCATTTAATAACATGTGTCCTCTTTCTCTAAACCCTTATAATTAAAATTAGTGGCATTAACGACGGAAAATCTTAACATACTGGTTGATAACTTAGTGCACCAAGTCTACTTTTTAAGGTTTTACGACATCTATTGCCCTTGGAGTAAGGGGATGATTAACTTTTTCTTTCTTTTTCCGATCAAAAAAAAAATTCTTTCTTTTAACGATTGACCTTAATGTCCAACTAATTAAGAAAAGCAACTTTAAGATTTGAAGTTTCTTGTGAAATTCTAGATCGAATTATGATTATATAATAATATATGTTGGGTATTTATAAGAAATGTCCCTTTTTCACATAATTTAAAACATGGCCGTTTTTTACTACTATCTAATAAATGGCCTTTCATTTTATTTTGCTAAATGACCATTTTTTATTTGATCTAACTTTATGTACAATATATCAATTTTATGTATATTGTAGGAATAAAAAAAAAAACCATGTGTTTTCTTTAATATCAAATAAAACGTTTTATTTGTATTTTTCTGTCAAATTTCATTGGATTCACATATAAAATCAAAATTTGAGTTAAATTTGTTGAAAGTAAAGGTTTCTAACTTTTGAAATTGAATAATAGAATTTAAAAAAAAATTATGTGTTTGAAGGCCGTTACAATTAAATTTTCGAGAGGTTACAGATCATTTATTAGTCTAGATAATTGCCTTCCAAGTAATTTGGATTCCAATCAATAATTTGGAAGAATAAAAATATTTTTTCAAAAATTTTGAACTCCATTTTGATTTTATATATGAACATGGTGAGATTTGATAGAAAAATATAAATAGAAAATTTTTATTGATATTAATGAAAAAGAATGTGTTTTTTCTTATATAAAAGACTAAAAGTCATGAATTTTTTTATATTCCCGTGCATTATATTAATTTTTCTATTTAATATATTAATTTTGTATAGAATATATCAATTTTGACAGTGTGACATTGATATTTTTATTATAAAACTAATTTATTTCCACGTTTTTTGATAAATTTGGTCTTTTTTATTAGTATTTGAAAAACTATCATTCTTAAATAATGAACCAAAATTCGGCCATTTGTCTAATCCTTGGAATTTGAGATTTTTTTTCATAAGTCTTCTTTGCAAAATGCTAAATTTCCATTAAGTATATATTTTTAAAGAGAAATTTTTAATTTTGTTATTTGTTTTATAGGGTTGAGAAGTTTGAACAGGAAACAATATTAGAGCTGGAAGTAATTATTATTTAGGTCAAGTATGATTCTACATTAAGACAACAAAATTATTCATATAAAAAATGTAAAACTAGGACAAAATATGTTTTTTTTTTTAGGGTAAGAATATGATGTTATCATATAGGATTTAAAATAACTGCATGACAGACCGAATATGTAATTATGATGTCATAAAGAGTAAAAAATAATTAAGAAAGAACACATCTAATTGCTAAACATAAAATAAGAGAGTCTGCAAATTAGGCCAAGTGGTTACATGGAATCACAGATTATATAATTTGTGAAGGTTTCAAACCCTATTTTTTTTCGTTTTTTAAAATTATTTTTCTTTATTAAATGAAATTGACAAAGTTCCAAGAAGTGTGCGTGTGGCATCAAGGAAAAATGAAGTTCGATTATACAGGTACAAAGATAGTTTCTACTTACATTCACGTAAAAAGTGAGATATGCGGTGCGATATTTAAAATTATTCAAAATTATATATATTGTATAAATAAATATATACATGCACACATACTCACCCATTCATGTATACATGTGAACTAGTCAAGCAGGTTTATCACGTTATGATAGTAAGAAAATAAATTATCCAATTGAATTGCGTATTCATACGATCTTGTCTCTTTCTCGAGTCTTTATAAATTGAAGTAGTTGACCTTTATGTGTTTAAGCAAAAAATCGAATCACATGGGGTTTTATCAATTTTTTTTAAAAAAAAGGCGTAATGATAAGATTTTGACAATATTAATGCCAGCTTTGATTTGATCATATCAATTTTACCAATTTAAGTACTTGGTCTAATATTTAGTTAGTCGGAAAATTCTGATACAGTACTTAGTATTATTATTCTCTTAACGTGTGAAGTCGGTGATGTAAAAGGAAAAAAGAAATTAAGAAATAAAAAGATAAAATAGAGATTGTTGTTAATTCACAAAAAAAAAAAATTGGCTAAAAAAATTTTGAAAAAGAAAATAATATATATGTGTGTATGTGGGAAGAGTTATAGACCACGAACTAAAATGGAATATAATGCTCACTCTAGTCCATCTGCCATTCATTCACTCTAGTCCATCTGCCATTCATTGGTGTTGACCGGACGTGAGAAGCTTAAAACTCATCGTCGATGCAGTTGTTTTCAATGAATGTGGTATCATTGGTATTAGTGGAATAATTAGAGACTGCAACGATGTCGTACTAGTCTATTGGGCACTAGTACTCACCGGTAACTTTGATGTCCTCATTAGGGAATTACTAGTAATTCGTGAAGGAATCTAGTTAGCTATTGAGTATAGCGGCCTTTTTTATGAGATTGAATTTAATTCACTACTTACTATTAATGTTATCAATTAGCTCTACTTTGTTCTGCTAATGTCAATTGTTAAAAATATTAATCTCTTCGTTATTTCTGTTGTTGGTTATGGTTATTGTCGCTGTGTCTTTATGTCTTTATAATAAGGAATATAGTGACCATAAACTAGTTTCTTTGCAATTGGTACTCAAATAGATAAAATTGCATAGGTGTAAGAATATTGGGATATGGGTTATGAAATACTATATAATATATTTCTCAGCTTTCTTAATTAATAAATCCCCCATACCAACTTTAAGTAACTAAAAAATTAGAATGAAATAGCAACATGTTATGTTACGATAGTGGTTAAATATAAAAGAAGAAAATGAGCCAAGTATTGGTGTATTTTACTATATTTTATTCTTAATATATCCATAAGGCGTGGACTAGTGGGGACCGAATCGTATGGGCCATCTGGGGTGTTCCTTATTATAGTGTCCTTCCTAGAAATGAAAGAGGCAGACAACCGAAGATGCAGATTGAAAAGTCTGAAAATGGAGAAGCCATTGGACAAGCAATTTTTGGCTTTTGTTTCTTGTCCAGCTTGGCAAAAATGGGACACTGTATCTACCTCAGGAGATGTTGTTCCCTTTATTGGCTTTTTTTTTTTTTTTTCCCTTTAAACTATAATTTTATTTTTCTAGGTTAAGCAAAGTTGGTCTGAGATTACAACCTTACTTATTAGTCTAGATCTTCCCACAATGAGTATTTATTTTTAACATCACTATAATATTTTTGTAAGAAAGCCAATTATTAATTTGGTGAGATCCAGGTTGTCCTCCACCTGTCCTCCACCTGCTTAAGCTCAAGGGTGTAGTTTGGAATCTGGCAAATCAATGTTGGCTCAAAGTCTAATTAGCATTCCCAAAGGATAAGACCTGTCCTTAAAAGTTCCTTTGTGTTCCTTTCCTTCCTTTTGAAGTTTTCAAATATAGAAAGTAAAAGGAATAATGCGATGGTTTATGGATAATGCACAAATAGAAATATGAAACCCATATCTAAAGTTAGAAATATACAGTCCACCTCTGTTAGTTTAGAGTGTTTAGTATTACATGAGCATTTTAGAATTCGGTGGAAAATAGAATGATGATACGCAAATAACGAGAACTTGAGTAGCGAATATCTACCAAAAAAAATCATAAATAAATAAAATTCATGAATTGAAGTTTGTTTAGATTTTATTTCGTTTTCTGTTTTTTGTTTTTTAAATAGAAAAATAAAAATTATTTTTGAAAGTTTGCTTAACAACCTTATTTTTGTCTTTTGATTTTTAAAATTATTACCAAAAATTTCAAAAAAAAAATGATAACAAGAAATTTTTAATATCTTTATTTTTTTAAACAAATTTCAAAAATAAAAGAAACTTACAAATACTTGTACACAAATATGTACATACATATACGTGTATATATATATACAAATAAAGTTTATATGACCTTTTTTTTCATTATTTATGCATTGTTTTTAGAAACAAGTAGCGAAATAAAATTTATTAAGCATGTTTTTTATTTTTAAAAATTAAAAACTAAAAAAAACTTTTTATTTCTAGTTTCAATTTATTTAAACAAAAATCTGGAAGTCAATTTGCTCTATAAAACTATCACACGAGGAAATTGACAAGTATTTGACAAAGTTGAAGCAAATTTGCCAAGCAAGCTCTAAATCTTATTTTAATATAACTGGTTATGACTTTTTTATTAGAAAATTCTCTTGGTAAAAAGCCTATTTTTCATAGTGTGAAAATAGGAGAAAATAAATTTGCTAGTTCTAGTATCACTCCTATTTTTCAATATATATATAGGTTCTTAATACAATATGTATTTTTTTTTTGTTATCTATTATGTATTTTTTTTTTGTTATCTATTTGTATTTCTTTTAGCCATTAAATCATAATCTAACGGTTATTATAATTTAAATAGTTAAAAAATAAAAATAAATAAATAAATACTCATTATTTAATAATTTTCTCTCTTAATATTTTACCATGAAAAGACGTACATAATGAATTTTAGTAAGCAAAATAGTATCTATGGACAGATAAAAAAGCTACCTGCTGATTGATGTTTATATATATATATATATACACATATATATAATAGAGATTTATATGGTGGAAAATTATCATCGATTATTTATATTTATGAACATAATATATTATACCATAATAAAATAGTAGATTTTTTTTTTTTGTTATGATTGCACTCTAACCGATTTTAGAAGAAAAGAAAATTACATAGACATTAAATCTTGTCTTAGTATTATTATTATTATTATTATTTTAATCATGTAATTTTATAGGTAAAGACAACAATGTTTAGTCCGAAAGTCCAAGAAAACAAATCTTTTAGTTTGATAGTACTCTTTCTAGCTATAAAATGTTTAAGGGGTTGATTCTATTGCTAAAGAATAAACATCGACAATATACATTTATGTAAATCATATAATATCACAATCAAATAACAAATAAATTTCACAAAATTAAAGTAAACAGTAGATAGGTCTAAAAAAAATCAGTCATATAATCAATATTCCTCGAATATTGATACCTCGATGTATTTCTTTCCTTCATATTCTTGTTCTACTATAGATATTTTTAGGCTATCTATCCCATGCGGAACTATATATATATATATATTTAGCTGTGTAGCCATTTCCACCTCAAACATTTGCTTCTCTTTGACTCTTTTCGCGGCTTTAGCAAATTTCATGTATATCCAGGAACCATTACGTCAAACTGATGGTAACTTTTTCATTATTCTTTTCTATGGGGACCAAATTGTCAGCAATATCTTAAATGGAATGTCCTTTTCAGCTCCATATCTTTAGCTCGTTTATTACATCAGATTGTTAGGCAGAAAAGAAAAATTAAAAATATGGGCTGGTTTTTCTTATGCAAGAGAGCAAAACAGGCACATGCATTCTGTACCAACATTGTGAGACAGACAAATTCACCAAGCTGGTAGAATAAATTCACTTATGAATAGAGAGAGAATATGACATGGTGTCCAATACAGCAATAAATACTAAAATCACCATTTTATCTTTTAAGAGTTTTTTTGATAAGGTACGAAAGATTATTCTGCCAGTATCTTTAAGAGATTTTGTGAAGGTACGAAAGATTACATGACCGATAGTGAATTTTATGAATTGCTAGATTTTCATCAGGATTTGACCGATAGTGAATTTTTTATGAGCTTGCTAAATTTGTTCACTATTTAGTTATGATATAGTATGACATTAAGAAACACTACATGCTTAGGGGGACATCTTGGAATGGTATAGTCGCATAGTATGCTAAATTTGAAATCTATAACTGGTAAAAAATAATAAGAATAATACTAGTCGCACTTTTTTTATTTCTTTTTTTAGAATTTTTTGATCTCATTATTTGATACATAAATTTCATCATGATTCGTTACAATACTAAAATAATTAAATTAAGTGGTGAAAGCCATGTGTTGGATAGTTAGAATAATAAATACAAAAATAAAATGAGAAAAATAATATATTTAGCAATACTCAAATAATAATAACAAAATGACTGAATAAAATGTAAAGCTTCTTTATAAGTTATTGTTTAAGTTTCTAGACTTGGCCGAAATCATTGTCTTTCATACATATTACAGTACCGACATAAAAGAGAGCTTGGCTTCCCATTAAAGAAGACTAAGTTTTAAGTTAATATCACATTGGAATTTCATCATAAGTTAAATGCAAGAAAGGCAGCACATTAAGCTAAAGAAGATATTTAAGATGACAAGCCCCATCTAACTATTTTTCTTAGAAGAGCGTGAATATGATTTTAGTTATTATTAGTTATGCCATATTGTGGTTTCCTCAAACAAGTCCAACAAAAAAGAGACATGAAAGGTTACATAAATTTCCAACTGCAGCCTTCTATAATATTCCAAGTGTTACAATGATTTTTTTTTTAAACCCTTTTGTATTCTATTTTATTTTTCGTGCAGTAAAAGTATAAAGCAATTTCAGGCAAGTTACAGAAATAGAAAAAAAGTTTCTCTTGTTGCATTGCTCAAACAAATAAAAAGCTTAAAGCCAATTACATTTTGCAAACGTTATAAAGATAATATTTGTTAAGGCCAATTTTGTAATATTTGTTTAAAATAAAAAGCGTAGTTTATATTATATTCTACCTCATTAGAAACAACTTGCCATCGATCCAAAGATAATCTTTATAAATCAAATTAAGTTAAAACTATATAATGTGGTAGAGGGCCTCATCAGAGGAGATTCATGACGTCTATAGAATTGAAAGAAAGCAAAATATATGGAACTTTCAAAAAACAAGGTACATATTTCTCCAATACCTTTGTTAGACTTTTGAAGCTTGACAATGATTAATTGATAGTATCACTTTGGACAAACAGAAAGCCCTTAGAGATAGCTTAGAATGCCACTTTTAATTTTGCCTCAGTTAAAAAAATACCACACAAGTCGATGAGAATAAAAGCTCAGCAGCTGAAACTTCCACCAAAATAGTTATCATTAAGCTTGATACTTTTAATTGCAATATGCATCTAATTTACTCTTTGCTTCATTCCAACTTACGTATCAAAATATCGAAGTTCAAGTTCATGTCTATGTAGCAAACGGGTGTACTCCTAAGTTCTATTCAGCCTTTTGAATGGATCATCTTACAGGTTTTGTCTCAAGCCGGCTCTCAAGAAAGAAGTTGACATTCTTTTCTTTCTTTCTTTGACCTTTTCTTTTCTTTCTTCCAAAAGGGAAGTTGACGTTCTTATAGCATAAAATATGCAACAAAGAAAATTGTAAGTTAAGGAAAAGAACTGTGATTTAAAACTCATGGCAACTAACAAGTTTTTATGCTGAACAGGGTCAACCTTTTAATATAACTAGGCAGATACGATGTCCAAAACTAAGAAAGTGAAAAAGACTATGATAAAGATGCCTATAGCATGCATACAAGTTAAAGTATCTCAGAAAATCCTTTAAAGAACTATAAATAAAATCATTTGACGTATGTTCAGAACTTCAGATTCTTGTATTTAATAAAGCCTTAAGTTTATTCATAGTAGTTGTGATTATTTCCACTTGTGAAGGGTACTGCTTATAATCTTCAACCTATCCATAAGTTTTGCACCATTCATCTATAATAAGATTTAGTCCACATGCAACAATCTTGGATCTGGAATCTAATTGTACGTGAAATGAAATTAATCGCTTACAGAAAATACAGCCACTTTCATGTTCATGTAGCATATTGAGATGACTATATCCAACATTTCTAACAAAATCAGAATCTTTAACAAATCCCCTCTGTATCAAAAGGGTTCAAGTCTATTAAAAGGGTCACACAATGTACAACAGGTACAACTCATCTCTACATAATGCTAGACTAAGAAACACGAGGCACAACTCATGAACAGAACATAGTCTTGGATTGGATATAACCAAGAAACTCACTATCAACAAGAGTGCCATAAAGGGTTCTTTTATTACCCCATGTTTAGATTTCAAGACAACATGAAATTATTTTTTTTTTTAAAAAAGTAGTTGCCAGCTTTATTTATCCTCATCTGCAAGCTCAAATTAGTCAATGTGTTTTTTCTTCAGCCACTCTTGTCATTAGCACCAATTTGAAAGACTTTCCCAGCAAGAAGAAGACTCCGAAAATAAAAGAACCTTCTGATTCCCGCGATAAAACATGAAATGATGCTCAAACCTCCAGAGGAACCCAGATTGACCAATTATCGTGCCTCTATATCAGTTATCACCTTAGCCGCCATAGAAGAGTTTTGAAACACCATTGCTGCTTGAGTGACATCATCTTCAAATTTCAGCCACCAGAAGCAGACAAGGACGCATATATAGACTGCTACTAACCATTTTAATTACACAAGTAGAAGTCCATGAACATAGAAACTAATGATTAATTAATCCTAATCACTCATAGAAATACGATTATGAAACATACCAACTGGCAATATGGTATGTGCAAGTAAGGACGGAAGAAAGAAAACTTATTGGATCTGGAAATGAAACTCAAATCTCATCCGAAGATTTACTACGACCATCTAACACAACAATGAAGACTAACTAGTCCCCCTAAACCCGACTCTAGAAAAAAAAAAAAAGTAGCACCAACTGCCAATTTGACAAGAGCCTAAAAATATCAAGTAGAATTGAACGAAACAGAGCAAGAATTCAAAGAAGCAGATAACAATTTACCCCGAGATGTCAATCATCCCCAGTTGGAAAAAGAGTAAGAACCTTCCTCCCTCCTGTTGCATTAGCTGACTCCAAATCCTCCACATAACCGGGAACAGGGTTATGCACCGGCTGCCCCATCCTATGAACCGGCTGCTGGGACTGTCTGGCGAGGAACGTGTGCTCGAATTGCCCGCCGCCATTAGTCGGGGCCGACCCAAAATGCTGGACTTGGCGGTGATACTGCGTCTGGAGCGGGGGGTGGGCTGCGACCGCCGCCACGTGCTGCTGGTTATAGTGGTGGTGCTGGAGCGTCGCCACGGGCACAAAGGGCAAGAAATGGTCCGAATTGGGCCGGCCCGGATGCAAGAAATGCGCCGGGACCGGGGAGCTGGCGAAGAGGTGGTCCGTCGCGGGATCGGCGGAGGCGGCCAGTCCTCCGCCCGCCCCACCGCCTCCGCCGCCGCTTCCGCCGGATAACCCCTGCATGCGCTTGAGGTAGAGCCTGTACTTCTGCAAATGGCTGGCGACGTTCTCCCGGGTCAACCCGTCAACGCTCATGAGCTGCATTATGGTCTTGGGGACGGCATTCTTGATCCCCAAGTGGGCCACGGCGTCGACGAACCGCTTGTGCAGCTGCGGCGTCCACACTAGGCGGGGCCGCTTGAGGGTACGCGCCGGCTCCTCCCCAGCCCCCCCGGAGCCCAAATCGGCCGAATCGCCGAATTCTGACGAGTTGGGCTGGGCCGAGGAGGGAGGCTGGAGAGGATTATTGGACGGCGGGGCCGGCTGCTGCTGCTGTTGCAGCTGAGGCTGATGGGCCTGGGCCCGAGTCGGGCTTCCGCCGTTATTGGCGGCGGCGGCGGCGGCGGCGGCGGAGTTGGAATTGGGGTTTCGGATGTCGAAAGCCAAAGCGAGATCAGGGGTGATTAGGGTTTGGGATAAGGGCATGAGTTCCTCTGGGGAAGGGAGCTCCTCTTCCCACCTGGAGAACCAATTGGAGTCGTCTTCCCTCATTGTGCGCTCCTCCCCTCGAATCTGGACTATTCACCCAATTCACTTCCTTTTTGTGATAATTTTGGATACAAAGTTGAGATATTTGTCAGGTAAGGACAACTACGAAAATAGTAATAATAATTATGATGAGAAAAAATAAATCAAAAGTGAAGATAAAAATAAGAAGAAGAAGAAGACGAAGCGCAAAAATGGGTTTTTTCTTATTTTGTTTTGCAAGTATTTTTTTTTTTGGGAGAGGAAAATGGAAATCTATGAGTAGTACAAACTGGTTTCTCTCTCTAGAATTGGTGGGTGGAGAGAGAGAGAGAGAGAGAGAGAGAGAGAGGCCGGGGTGGTGGCGGTGGAATTTGGGAGGAGGAAGGAGGAGGGTTGTCGGAGGGTATGGGGGTTGTGGAGAGAGGTTCGAGGTGGATCTTGTTTTTTTTTTTTTTTTTTCCCCTTTCTCTCCTTTCAGCTTTTATTTTGAGTACTGTTTGCTGATGCTTTTCTTATGATTTTTATGGCAAGTGAAGAGAAAGAGATTTTTCTCATTTCTCAATTTTATTTATTTTTACTTTTTATTTTCAATTTTTATTTCCGGGATTTGGGGGTCTCATACTTGAGAGTGAGTGTTACAAGATCTACGAGATTCTCATCCACCTCACGGTTTCAATTAGCGCGTGGTTAAACACGCGCCACTATTGTAGGTGGACTAGACAGGAACGTCTTTTCGTTCAGGTGGTGTACCAATGTACTACTGTTTGGGAATTGCAATAGACAATTACACGACTAAGATCAACTGATGAGGCTGCGCGTGAGTTGAACGCGCGTCTGATCTGAGTTCGAATGGAGGAATGAATGTCTTATTGTCATTACAAGGTAGATGAGGTTGTACGGGTACAGAGTTTGGGATTAGGAGAGAAAGAGAGTGCGTGTGCGTGTGCAAAGTTTGGTCACTTTGTGAGAGCCTCTTTTAAGTTGGTGATGAGGAATCAACTGAGTGAGTGTTTGGCTGTGATGATAACTTTATTTTATCCTTTTTTTTCCAAAACATGTCTTCTTTTGTTTGGAGAGGAATACTTTTTTCTTTCTCCAAATACCCAAATGTTTGTGTTACTAATAAAAAATTAGGGATTTTTTGACCCCAAATTAGGGATCTTGTAAACCCTTTTTGATTCATAAACAAGGGTTTGTGAATTGTGAGCATTAATTTGGCAATTCAATGGAGGCGGAGATGACATGTGGGCTAAATAAGAATTTTAAAAACCAAAAGGCAAAAGAATCTTCCTGAGAGAGTAGTTGAAGTTGAATAAAACCATAAAAATAAAAAGTACCCAAAATTGGGGGAAAATAGTAAATAAAAAAAAAAGAAGAAAGAATTGTCTATAGAACATGATATGCTTTTGAGTGTTGAAGCATTATTTGGGGTCAATGAGTTTTACATTTTTGCATTCCTAGGCAGAAAACCAAAGGGTGGTGTGTTCCTATTTTTAGCCAAAAGATATATTGGCACATACATTTAATGCCTCCACAAATTGTATGCTTTTTGCTGGGCATAATGGAGAGAGACCAATAAGCATCAATCCCTATCAATATGAAGATAAAACATGTGATTACGCATTTTCCTTTTCCCCTTTTCTAACTTGAAAGTTGATACATCCATTTGGCTCTTGCATTATCTCTTTTTTCTTTTTTCCTTTTTCTTTTTCTTACCAAAAGTTTTCTTTCTTCTTCAAAGTAGAGTAATCATTGAAATAGCATCAAAAAAGTTTAGTAATTAACAATTCATTTCCAATGATATGAGAGATATAAGTAAAACATTCTAGAACTACGAGATTCCAAAAGAAAAAAAAAAAAAAAGAGGAAATAAATGTTCAGCGAGATGATTTTTATTTTTTATTTTTATTTTTTGACAAAGGGGTGATGGTTTAACTTTAAGTCTGAAAATTATCATAAATGACCCTTGTTTTTAATTTTTTAATGGAACCCTTAACTTTTCCGAAATATCAAATTTAAACTTCAGATTGCAATTTTTTTTATAATTTTTCTCAATTTTTAGTATATATCAAATATATCCATACCGAGCCAACTAAATTGGGAAAACCCAAAATGAAATAGAAAGATTGCCCTTGAACACTGAAATCCAAAATTACTCCTAATTAAAATATAAAAGAAAATCCAAAATAAACAAAAATAATTTCAAGTAAAAAATATTTAAATGGCTATTTACAAAATTCCAGGACCAAAATACCAAAAATTGAAAAATCCCGGATAGATTTAGAAAAATATCACTTTTTAAAAGTATTATTAGAAAATAACACTTTTAAAAATATTTATAAAAATACAATTTTTTTTTAAATTTGGCATTTTTCAATGATACTCGAGGTAACTAGTTAGGTTATTTAGAATAACCAATCCAGTTACTTGAAGTAATTGTTCAAGTTACTTTAAGTATCTCATGAATGAATAAAAAAATGATATTTTTCTAAATACTTTTAAAAGTGGTATTTTTATAATTAAATCCGGAATGTTTCAGAACAATTTCAAATTCCGGGATTTTTCAATTTTTCTGAAAAAATACCATAAAAAATCAAATTTCCTCTATTTAAAATTTGAATAAAAATATTATTTTATTTTGAGTTTGGATTAATTTTTAAGTTGATTTTGAGTAATTATAGATTAAGAAATTGTCTCTTTTTTTTTTTGGATTTACCCCTACTAGTTAATTCATTGGAGAGACAGATATAACCGTTTTTATTTTTCAAACCACAGAAATAATTGATAAAAAGAAGAATGTTAGCAATCACTTTGTTACGTGTCAGTTAATGAACTTGACACTGAGAAAGAGATTGACAAAGTGTAGCTAACACTCTCTTTTGAAAAAAATGTATATTTTGAAAGTTTAATTTGACATTTCCAATAACACAAGGAGTTCCTCAAAAACTTAAGAACTGTTAAGCTCATTTATGATAGTTCTCTTTAAATCTCAACATTATAACCAAGTTAGATTACCAATCAAGGCTAAATTGCAACCATCTTAAAGATTAATTCTAATACGCCATTTTTGTCGAATTTTCCCAATTTAACATTTTCAACGACAAATTCTTTGTTCTCGAGCAGTATAACAATTGTCATTATCGCTAAAACATGTTTTTTCAACATATTTCCTTGAAGAGCTCGCTTTTTTCAATATTGATACATAAAAAAGACAAGTTAAAGATGGGAGACCACATATTTCGCCTCATATTCGACCACCACAACCAGGACGATACATGTAACATATGTGTCCATTTTTTTTGCTGGAATAATGTGCCCTTCATTCCTTCTCAATCACTCCTTTTTTTTCTTTGCTTATATTATCCTTGTTAATCATTCATGATAAAGCCAAAATGTGACTGTCGTTTTAGTACAAAAGTTACGTGAGCATACTGTATTTGCCTATACTCTATTCCATGAATGTTAAATGGTGACAATCTCCTCTTGTGCACTCACATAGGCTCATGTTGCTTAATATATCAGATAAGAGAGCACAGATAAATGAACAATAAAAGTTGGGAAACCAAAATATCAAGAGGTTATAAGATGAGCATCCTTATTTCATTTATTCAAATTCATTAATTCATAAAAAATCAAAACCATGTAGAGTAAATCAAATAGTCTCTCCCATAAACCTATACTCTAAATCATTTTACCAATTTAGCAATGTTGAACATTTTAATGTTAGAAATATTAATAATTCCGCTATTGGAAAGTCGAAACAAGGCTCGATTTGATTAGTGTAAATAGATGTGACTAAAAGAAAAGGAGCGTAAATGACATAAAACAGTTGAGCACTCATAATTCCCAAGTGGGTTTTAGAATACAAAGAAAAAGAAAAACCCCTTTTAACTTAAAAAGGCATCAATACTGCACTTACTACAAAAGTTGATAGTTCAAAACGACAATAACATTCCTGGGGTGGAACGTACAAATCCAGCCCCACAATCCACACAACGCCCCTGATGATGGCTGCACAAAAGGTTAAAAAGAAAAGCCCCAGGATAGACAAGAAATTCGAGGTCCATATCCCACATTATGCATATCCCACATTATGTCCCTCCCTATTGTTCTAATCACAAGGATTCTAAATGCAACTTTCAAAAGGGTCCCACAAGTACATTGCAGAATAACCCAAAGCTCAGTGGACCACAACTTACGGATTTACAATGCTTCACTGCCATTGAAGTTGAGTGCACATTTTTCATGAAGGGGGTAGGATAAAATCTCCAAAACCAGCTCCACGAGATCACATGATTGACAACCTCATCACTAACTTCTGTATTTACGAGGATACTAGTATATACTACTTCATGTTACCATAGTGGGTACTACCACAGCCCGAATGGGGAACCTACATGGCTACATCTGTACGCTTTGGCGCTCTTGAGAGAGACTATGTTCCGTATGAGTTCGACTTCGTAAATTTAGGCCTAACATGAGTGCATAATTTCACTTCTGGAGCCCCATCAGAAATGCAGCATTCGAACTATATATACAGGGAGATGGAATAACCAGCACCGAGCTTGTGACTACCCACTTGAAGAAGAACGCGAAAGTGACAAGACTGCAGGCAGCCGACGAATGAACAAGGCTATAGATTTTATGAGGCTCCTGTATTATCAAAGCAGGGGGAAAATGGTCTAGTAGTTTTTTATACAGATAAACTGAAAATACGAGCAGAAGTGGAGAAAATTGAGTCACTGACAATATTTGTATCACTTTCACTGCTCCAAAACATTTGATTATAGATACTACATCAATTGCAAAGTAACAAACTAAAAACAAAATGCCAAAACTTCTAGCCAAGGGCATGTTTCCCTAATCCTACATCGGTGAATTTTCAGAAAACGTAGAGAGAAAGGGATGGATGGGAGAGACTGGGAATGGTTGAAAAGTCATCCATTGCATCTCAATAACGTACATTCTAGCAGAGCTACCAATATACTATATACTAAAGGCCAAAGAAACGTGAAACAGAAGAAATTTACCACATGGGAAACCAACTTGACCCACTTGAGTGTTGCTGACATTCTGTTTTCTCTTCTTTTCCACGAGAATGAACAAGCCTTTGAAATTGTTCTGATAACTCCTGATAAGACTGAATTCCTGATGGCTGCACCTGTATAATAGAAGCCTTTAAATGTTGCATTCTAATTTCTGAAGAATGAAGATTCTCCTGGTAGCAAAAACATACATGAATCAGAATAAAGTCACCAAAAGAAAGTCAAAGTAAAGCAAATGACAAACTAAACTAACCTCCATAGCTTTTAAAGCAGCTTCCCGGCAGATAAAAGATATGTCAGCCCCAGTAAAGCCTTCCGTGAGAGAAGCAAGAACCTTAAAGCTGATGTCAGAACAACATGGAATCTTATGTAAATGGATACGAAATATCTCCTCCCGATCACTCTCATTTGGAGGTCCCACGTACAGCAGCCGGTCAAAACGTCCTGTCCAAATACATCTATAAATTGTTAGTGTTGCTAGTCTTCGGGAGGAGAAATAGAAAAGATTATGGTGAGAACTGAACCACCTGCTGTGGATAGATATGAGTATGCCAGTGCGTGTAGCTTGGAAAACAGTGGTGGTGAGAGAGAGAGAGAGAGAGAGGAGTATAACCTGGTCTAAGGAGTGCAGGATCAATCTTGTCAGGCCTATTTGTTGCAGCAATAACAGTAACATTAAGTCTTTGGTGCAAACCTGAAGCATAAGTATTTCTTTAAACTACAGATTAAATAGCAAGACCAAGTATATTTCAACCCTAAAGAAAATAGAAGTCAATGTTTCGCCAGTTTAAGTAGAGAAGATTCCTTAATAGACTAATGAGCATAATGAAAAAAGGAAATTTAATACAGACCATCCAATTCAATAAGGAGTTGACTTATAACCCTGTCCGACACTGAAACCCCTTCATTTTCCTTTCCACGAACACCAGCAAGACCGTCAATTTCATCAAAAAATATGATGGATGGAGCATTGGCCCTTGCCTTTGAAAATAGTGATTTAACAGCCTTCTCAGATTCACCAACCCATTTACTATAAAGTTCTGGACCCTTCACAGCAAGAAAATTCAATCCTGCTTCAGAAGCTACTGCACGTGCCATGAGGGTTTTACTGCATCCAGGAGGACCAAACAACAAAATTCCTGAAGGGGGCCGAATCCCTACACGCTCAAATGCATCCTGGTGCTTCTGAGGCCATTCTACAGCTTCCACTAATTGAGTTTTAACCTCCCTTTGCCCCCCAACATCTTCCCAACGGACCTTTGGAACCTCAAGTATTACCTAGAAGCGTAAAAAAACAGCATGAGACTGATAAGTTAGAACAACAAGAATAACTTTCATAAAACATTCTTGCTCAACAGTTGATGCTTCAATGACACTTTATAAGGTAACAACATTAATTATCTTTCAGAAGAAAAGAGAAAATTATCACGTATGATACATTGAAGGAAGTAATACAAGGTGGTACAAGAATAATTTTCGTAAACAGTATATTATTATTATTATTTTTTTTCAAAATCTGTGGTTCATTGATCCTATTGGACTTTTCCAGTAAGCAGCAGGCTCAGCACTTATGAAACTTCAAATCTCCAGTGTAAACTATAAAAGACCTGGAACTTTAGGCACTTGCAAATTTTAAAAAGCTCCAAGAAAAGTCTGCACCCAGTATTCCTGCCAACCCAATCTTGGTACTTTGCAATTTGCTGACTTCAGAGGCTACTAGCAGAGAATATACACTCTATAAGTAGTGGTAATGTAAACGCATGCATCCTATAAGGTCGAAACAGTAGAACCTGGAAGTTTCATACTTTTTACAAAGCATCAATTTGTATGTATCAAACTATCAGGTGTAGAACCATCACTTAGGATGTAAATATGGAGGGACAAGATTAGAAAAAAGAAAACAGGGAAAACAAGTATGACACAACATAAATCCCTAAAAGTACTTTAAATCCTAGTTTAAGTTGGATCTGTAGGAGTGATGCTGATATATGTAGACAGGTCTTTCCCTTCACATCATATGGTATGTTTATACAGAAATTAAGATGGCGAACTTCTGAAACAGGACATTACTTTTTATTGTTGGTGTGGCTAAACATTGAACCTACTATAGGATAAAGGACCAAGCTGTGAAAACATAAATGACAAAGGTCAAATGCCTGGAAAGGGGGAGATTTACTATACCTCTCGCATGGCACTGGGCCTGACTTTCATTTTGGCCTTCTCGAAATCTTCAAAAGCCACGTTTAACAGACATGCTTCTTTGATATCATCTTCAACATCACGTATGCTATCTTTTAATGAGGACGGTAGATGTTTTGAGGAAGCTGCCAAATTTGAAATGGATGAAGATGCAGAGTCTGAATAATCCATTGAAATTTCTTCTTTATCTTTTGCGGAGTCAGATTCCACTACATTAGTAGAATATTCATGCTGAATGGATGTTCCATGCGAATTATTACAGGAGATTCTTGAGTTAGCATAACGTCTAAGACAAACCAAGGCCGCCTCATTGCAAAGGCTAGCAAGATCAGCACCTACAAAACCGTGTGTAGTGATCGCAAGATTTTGAACTTGGATGTCTGAAAGTGAATGCTCTATTTCACCTAGAAGAGAGAGCAAGATATCCAATCGTTGCTGTGGAGATGGCACACCTGCAAATCAATTTCAAAAGGAAAAGAACAGATAAACTGAAAAACGATGTTCCTCACAGAAGGCAACAAGTAATAAGCATTCAGTAAATTGGGCAGCCCAACCCATTTTCCGTAATGTACTTCATTGAGTTTTCAAGTGAGGCATCTAAGGCAGAAGTGAAAATTTCAAAATTCCATCTATTATGAGAAATGTTAACAGGAAAGAGTCAGAAAGTTCCTTTGGGCCAGAGTTAAATTAGCTTTTTTATGGGCTTCGGTCATCTTAGAAAATAAAAAAAAAAAGAAAAAAAGAAATGCATCAGATTTTGTGAGCTTATTGACTTATAATGGTATTTTTGTGATTTTTCTCTTTCAGTTCCTGAGGGTTATCTTATTGACTCTTTTAAGATTTTGTATATATATATATATATAAATGGTGTTAACTTTTTAGATCAGCTCCTCCCGCATTTTAATGTTTATTATATATGTCCTTGTTTCAGAGTGAGTTTTGGAACCAACAACAAAATACAAAAATAAGAATTCATAATACAAATAAATTCCAAATAACCTATTTCAATCTCCCTGTCAAGTCTGCCAGGCCGTCTTAGTGCTGCCTCAATACTATCAGGCCTATTGGTAGCAGCAATTACAAGTATCCTCTCAGTTCTTCTAACCCCATCCATCAAATTCAACAACGTAGCAACCATTCTTTGAGATAGTTCTTCGCCCCCATCCTTTCTTGCAGGAGCTATGGCATCCAACTCATCGATGAATACCTGTAAACAAAACCAATACTAATGAGCAATTTATCGGACAGAGGAAAATCAAACACGAGAGAATAAACTGTTGAGCAACTTTACTAATATAAAATCATCTCCAAATGATACATTCCAAATGGTTTGAATATATTTGCAAGCACAATAATTTTGAGTCTAACAATAGATATCAACAGGAAAATAACAAATAAAATTAGGTACCAAAATAAATATCCAGACTTTAAATTTAAGATGTATCCAGTTGAAGGTGCTTCTATGTACACAGGAAAATTTGGAATCTCATGAAATTCACCCAGACTTGGCTTGCGTTCATTAGTGCTCACAATGATTCTGGAAATAGAAGGCAAGAAAAACAAAGCAGGAAGAAGTCTAACCACAGCTGGTGCTGCTTGGCAGGCTGTCTCAAATACTTCATGCAAAGCTCGCTCACTTTCTCCGTAGTATTGACCAACAATCTCAGGTCCATTTACAGAGAAAACACTGACACCAGCATCACGGGCACATAATAGAGCCAAAGAAGTCTTTCCAGTGCCTGGGGGACCATGAAGAAGCACTCCCTTTGTAGTTCGTAAACCAAGACTAAATAGTTACATCAATGATCAACACTTGATGTTAAATACAAAAACTATCAAATACAAGAGGAAAACATATATACAAGGGAGGTGAAGAATGATAGTAAATCCATAACACATCGATATCTATATGCTTCCAACAATCAGGAGTTAGTCAATTTCTATATCTCAACAAAGAAAACAATTATATTTTCTTCATATAATTGCTTTTTAATTTCCTTACACACGAGTCAAAAAAAATCAGGAAAATAGTAGTAGTGAAAGAAAAATATGAACACAAAGATTTGGAACACATGATTTTACTGAACTCTTGACATTTTTCATGCTACTGCCTCTTTGATGATTGATGATTTTTGAGATTACATTTAACCAGTAAATCATCTTAACTTCAAGCATGTTTTTACTAGAACTGCCACATTGTTTTCACATTTAATTATATGTACAGTTTGACAGGATAGAATGGTTTAGAATATTAAATCTCTCAGGGCATGTCTACTAATCCATAATGGAGAGGAAAGAGAATGGAAAGGGCATGTTTACTAATCCGTAATGGAGAGGAAAGGGAATGGCATTCCCTTTCATGTGTAACTAATTGGTAAGTAAACACATAAAAAGGAATCATAACCCTCCCCACCCATTGTTTCTTATTCCCATCCATTCTCTTTCCCTTCCATTCCTATTCCACTCATTCCCATTATTAATTAGTAAACATGGCTTTAATGTTTTAATCGTTTTGTAATCCTAGAGATTGACAATGTTGCCCTTTATAGTGAACTTACAGCTGATATATTAGCTAAATAATATGCCAAGCGTTCAAATAAATGCTTATGTGACAGCATCTTATGTCATTAAATCTTGTCTGAACATAAGTTAGTTTTGCATGAATTGAGAAAAGAAGATAAGGATGTTGGCATGCCAATAATATGTTATTTACCTACCCAGACAGAGTGTTTGTTGATGAGGAAACTATGATATCCTTAAGAATTGCATATTCTTTAGATAGACCACCCAATCTTGACTTAACATCTCCCACATCAGCTTTAATATCTGTAGATTCAAAGTCCACTGCAGACATACATTTGCCTGCAGGAGTTTTTCGCACCAGTTTTGATGGACATAAGCGTACTTTTGTCTCACGCTTCACAATAAAGGCATTATTTGAATATTCTAATGACTCAGAAGCTTCATGTGACAGGCCATTGCTACTTCCATTTGTGAAACCATAGTTAGCTTTATCTGCAAACAACTTTTTAGCACCAACCACTTGGAAGCTACAAAGCAGTGAAAGAATAGGTATGGTGACAAAATTTCCTCGAAGTAAACAACGGGAAGACAACCAAGTACTAGCACCTACTTCGAGAACCCTTTTAACACTTTCATCCCCTAAGAACTCTGTAATGTCAAATGGATCAGTGGACGAACCATTTGAACTGCTCAAGTTTCCCATAGAATCCTCACATATAGGCGAGGTTAAATGCTTAATATCCAAAGAGCTCACCTTTAACATTGGTGTTTTGGGAGATCCTAATCCTCCATTTCCAATATGATCATTAGGGGTTTCACTAGAAATCTTTGCAGAACTATTGTTTCTTGTTAATCTATTCTTAGAGTGCACCAGCTCTAGAAATAATTCATAGCAGTCATATACCAAGAGAGGATTAGCTGCGGTCCTATGTGTATTTTCACCTTTAGTTACAGGACCAGGTACTATCTCACTTTGTGCAGGATATATGAACACAACTCTGCCCAATGGAGGATTTCCCATTGTGTTTGAAAGGCTTGCAGACAGTTTCACTCCATTCTTTACAATCTGGAACAAAAAGAATTTTGAAATAAAAAACTAACAAAATAGTAACTATCTTAACTCAAGACTAGAAACATCATAAGAATAGAAATGTAAACCCCAATTATTTTGATCCAATGCCTTACGATATCTTCAAAATAGAAGAAGATTTGTCCATTTATGTACAATCAATTTCAAATCTACCAATAATAGGAATATACAAGCTAATGACAAGAAGAATATGAAAATTGGGCAAACTAGTGATGACAGGAATATCACAGTCGGGAAATCTTTATGCACTTTCCCAATTTTATGAGACAACAAATCCTTCTATACTTAAAGCTCTTATATGTACCAGGAAACCTAAATGATAGTAAAGGTCTAATATATTCCAACATGAATACTTACACCTTTTTCCTTTACAATCTGATGATCCCCAACACAATCAATTTTTTACAATTTAAGGACTCCCAGATTCATAACATTATTGAAAAAAAAAGGGGTCTCTATGGACATATATTACCAGTATTAACTACCTACTGTATTTTTATTATTTAGCCAAACATTACAAGCTTTATTGCACAGAACTACTTTAGCATTAGATATAATTTCCGTAAGATACAGTTCTAAAAAAACAGAATTGGGCCGAGAAAAAGTAAAAAGAATTGTCACTCAAACCTTACTAGATGGAAGAATTGTTGCAAGAGTAAAATAGTTTCCTGCTTCATCAGTGAATCGATCAACCAAATCATTTCCATAATGACTACCACATTCATTTGCTAATGAGCTGAGAGGAAAGCTACGTGAAAATTTATTATTCACCAAAGGGAATGACACCTGCAAGGAGGGATTAGTTTGTTAAGAATTAAAAACTGGATCCTTAACAGAAAAAGAAAAAAAAAAAGGAAAATAAGTTCTGCACAATATATACCGTGACTGGTTATGTTACATGAGTAAACATAAGAAAAAACCAAATAACAGCTAACTTCAAAAATACAGAAAAAAAGTGCAGCAGATTAAGAAAACAGGAATAAAAGATAAAACTCCAAATGAAAAAAAAAAAAAAAATGACATCAAGAATGAAAGAAAAATGCAACAGATATGGAGACTAGTTTCTGACTGCATCACGATAATAATGAATCAATTATATTAAATTACGCTAGTCCAAAGTAGAATAAGGCTTCACCCAGATTCGTTACATTTTTTTTTTTTTTTTGATACGATTGTTACAAGTTAGTGGGGTGGGGGGGAGAAGAGTGAGGATCGAACCCCACTCCTCTTGCTTCTCATAAGAGAAGCCTGCCACACGAGCAGATTCCTGACATTAAATTTCTCTTTTTGGTCACATTATTATGCTCTTGTCTTAGTGGACACGTAACCTTCACAAATGCCATATAACTCTAATTAGCCTCAGCACTCCTAAATTTCTAGTTACAGAGTAGGATGCTTCATCAAATATTGTTCCTTTTAATGTAGAAACTAATTATTTATATATGACATTTTCAACAGAGAACTGCAAATCCAAAAGCAATAATAAGCCTTATATATTAAGCTGAAATGAGTAAATTACCGATACGACAGATTCAGGGATGAACGAAGATGCAACCATGGATGACTCAGAGAGCCAAATTTTGCATCCTAAAGAATAATCTTGTTCAATATCTGTGATCTGACCAATGAAAGCAGTCTTTCCAATCAGAGAAGGGTATTTCATGGAGGCTTCCTCCAGAGTGCTAATAAGGTCCTCATTACTTGTTTCAAAATCCAGAGTCGATGATGGTGTCCGAGGAGATGAATTCCAGTCAGTGTTTGACACCCTTGATGGTGTCTTAGATTGCTTCTTTTTTGAAGGCATCTCTGGATTCTATGAAGACATAATAAAGCACTAGCAATAAGCCACTGAACAATATTTAATGATGAATACACGTCAGCCACAATCTTTTCTTCCACTCTCCTTAATCTCCTAAATTGTCCGTCAAAGAAAACTAGTATTAGCTTCCATCATTTCAAACCTTGCATTCAAGAAAAACAAACATAAAATAAATAACACACAAAGTATTATCATACTATTGGCAGCATTCAAGAAACATATTAGCAAACTTGTAAACAAGCCATTTTCATCCCGAATATCTTTACCCCCTTCCTGCTTCATAGAAACAAACTCAGCCTTTAATGCAGCTACTTCATTCTCCGAAACTAGTCTAGCAGCACCACTCTTTCTCCAAATCCCTTCTAGCCCGCTCTTTCTCACACACTGCAAATATCCCAAAAAAAGGACATATCAAAAATTAAAAATTAAAAAATATATATATATTAAAACTTTTTAAGTTTCATCATCCATCACTAACCATTTTCCCACCACGTTTAACACCAAAAGCCCTAGTTTTGACAGAAACGAAATCGAAACCGAACCGAATTCTAAACATTCCAAACAACCAACAGATTATTGATTACCTTTGTTACTCTCCGCTTGAATCTTATCAATCTGCTGTTCAGGGAGCTTCACAGCTTAAAGCATACCACAATAGCTTTGCTATTGCGGCTTTCAAGTGTCCCCATGAATTGCACTATTGCACGGGCCTGGCACATCCCCAACAAAGCAGTCTAACGTAGTCCATACCAAAGTTGGGCCCATCACTAACTAAGTCATCAAAGCTAGTCTCAGTAAGCCAAAATCAAAGCTGGGCACAACCCATCAAATATCTAAGTACGCCCATATCAAAGTTGGGCACATCCCATCATCAAAGAAGTGAGCTCATACATGGCTAGGACTGACTTGGGCCAAAATAAGCCAGAGGCTGGAAAGGGACACGGATAGGGTAACTTGGGCTAAAATAATTTTTGCGGTTTTTTTTTTCAGAAAATTACATTTTTAGGAGTGTCAAAAATATTTTGACAATTGACAACAGGTTAAAACTCAAAAAATAATTTGATAGTTTTAAAAATGTCATTTAAAAAATATATATATATAAAAAATTAATTCGGCCCAAATTAGTCCTACCGTGCCCTTTTGGGGAAATTTGATTTTTTATGGTATTTTTTCAGAAAAATTGAAAAATCCCGGAATTTGGAATTGTTCTGAAAAATCCCGGATTTAATTATAAACATACCACTTTTAAAAGTATTTAAAAAAAATACCACTTTTTATTGATTCATGAGATACTTAAGGTAACTAGTCGAGTTACCTGAGGTAACTTGAACAGTTACTTCAAATAACTGGATTGGTTACTCTAAATAACCTACCTAGTTATCTCGAGTACCATTGAAAAATGCCAAATTTAAAGAAAAATTGTATTTTTCTAAATATTTTTTAAAAGTGTTATTTCTTTAATAATACTTTTAAAAAGTAAATCAATCCGGGATTTTGTCCATCCGGGATTTTTCAATTTTTGGTATCTTGGGCCCGGAATTTGGTAAATAGCCCGTGCCTTTTCTCTAGTCTACATAACTTATCTCACTGCATGAGCCTTCGCACCCTACCAGAGCTAGTCCAACTTAGCCCATTGTGAGTGGTTCTAAGCTAGCCAGTGTAGTCTACATAACTCATTAGACAACTCATGCTAATGAGAGGGTTAAAGCATTTTTAGCATTGTTTAAAAAATATCTCTAATTNTATATGTTGGGTTAAATATAACAAAACAATTTGCATATGCTAAACTTTAGCATGTCTATAAATTTACAACATTGCCATTATTGCATGTGTCTAAATATATGATGTTGTCATTATGGTATGTTTGAATTTACAATACCGTATGTTTAAATATTTTTAATTCTAAAATATGTATATATTTTATACTGTGGCCAAAGTTGAGACATTTATACGTTTTTTCCTGTAAATTTTTTCTACAGCTTTATCCTTACAAAATTTATTAAATTAGATCTCACATTCACTATTTTGCTATTCACTTTCATAAAATAATAAGCTTTTATAGTAGAAAAAATGTATTTTATGAATAAAACTAGATTTTAAATATAAACTAATATTGTTTCTAGCATGCATGTATTAGAGTAAAACCTAAAAATTAAGTGATAAATTTAATATATCATGCAAAATTTAATAATATTATATCATTTTTAGCATAAATGTATTATAGATGATCTGATTTGGATAAAAGACATGGGTAGACTAACTTGGGCCAAAGTAACTTTTTTGTAAACTTTTTTAAGTCACTTTTAGGAGTGTCAGTTAAGAGTTTCTTAATTATTAAAAAAAAAAAACCATTATTTATCCATTAGTTATGACCTTTTTAGGCGTTTTTCATGGTTAAAGAGGCTCTTAACTATAGGTCAAAACATTTTTAACACTCAATGTCATTTCTTTAAAAAATTCAAAAAATATCATTTTGGCCCAATGGTCATGCCCATATCCTTTTCTCATATATATATGTTCTCTATAACTTATCCCATGGTGAATGATTCTAAAGAGGTAAATAGGCTGAATGGCAGTTTTGGGAAATAATTTTGGAAAAGCCCTTTTCTAAACCTAATTACCTTTGTAAAAATTCAATTTATTTAGAAAAAGAACACTTCTTGCATTGGATTTAGAAAAGTACCACATTTTTCTAGTTGAATAGATAAGGTAACAAGTTAGATTATCCTTTCAAAATCCGAATTTGTCTTTTCACTTAAGCTAACTAGTCCGAGATTTTCTAATAGAGTGACTATATTCGCACCCCCAATTAGAGTAAAGGCACCCCTTAATTATTTTTTTTGAAATTATTAGTTACTAATTAATCTAAAAAGACTATATTGGATAAATTTTAAATAGTACAACATGTAAAAACCCAGTTTTTTTAGGGGCATAATGGTCTTTTGACCAGATTAAAAAACAAAAAATTAGATTATATAAATCTCTCTCTCTCTCTCTCTCTCTCTCTCTCTCTCTCGTCCCCCCCTCTTAGAATCTCTCTCGCTCTCCATGTTCTCTCTTTCGGCCGAAGATCATAACCACTGCAAGTCGCCGCCCAAGCTCCATCTGGCCGAGCAGATCACCGGTGAGCCTCTCCCGCGCCACCATGAGCCGGTCGCCAGCAACTAGAGGCCGCTGGAGCAGCCGCCGTCGCCGAATAAGACAAAATGGCTGTTTGAAGCTTTTCGTCACCGGCGAAGATTCCGTCCACCATTCGACCCCCAACTGGTCCCGTTGGATTCCTCTCGTCGCAAGGATCATCAAGGTATATATATCTCAACCCCATTTTATTCGGATTGAAAGATGACATTTTTGGGCATTTCGAGTTTATGGTTGTTGTTTTTTATCCGGCTGTTGGATTGTGTTTTTGAGTTCATTTTTGGAACGTACTCGAAAAATGGAGAAGTTTGATATATATATATGTGTTGTTTAGTGACCAGCACAAAAATCAAGATCGGACGGTCGAGATTTTATCTTATTTTGCATGCCACTGGTCCAGTGTGAGCCCGGACCAGAATTGGATAAATTATATGTCTAACCTAGCTATTTTGAGTGCTAAGAATTCAGTGAAGAGATCCGTTTGTGAAATTGAAGCTCCGATGAGAAGTTGACTTCTCACAAGAGGACGATCGAGGGCTTGGAATTGGTTCCTGACCCTCCAAGCGATCGTCAACGACACCTTGAGGACTCAATAGCATGGTATCGCTATTCCGATGAGGTAAGGGTTTAGTTACCTTCATTTTATACCGTTTTTGAGTTAAAACTTATCTTCTGCAGCATATAAGAACAAGTATATTTTTGATGATTTGAATTATATGTGATGGAATTTGGTTGTACGATATATACTGTACTGCTCTAGGAATTTACTGTGTGCAGGTTATTTTGGGTATATCAAAAAATAGGGCTGTTACACTGCTCGTTTTTCTATAAAACCCTATTATGCATATTTTATTGAAAAACCAGAGTACAGTAGTTTTTTCACTTCAATTCTGGATTGCACATGTCATAGGATCATAAATGAGCATCGTGTTAGCATCGTGGGTTTTATAGTATGGCGCTGCGTGCTCTACTGTCAGTGAAAGTCCGTAAACTCACGCGTGGTTTGTTCTTCTGATTACCTCCCAATTTGGTAGGCGTAGACAATTTGGTTGCCCCCCAGGTTTGGTAGACGACACACGGATGTCCTCTCTGGGTATGAGTTTAGGTGTCAGGCAGGCTGTTAGGCATACTTAGTGCCATCATCCTGGGTTTCCACAGATAAGAGAATGAGAGCTCATGGGTATAGGTTGATTTGTGTCATGTGCATATGGATTGATGGTTTTGATTACACTGTTTTATATATATGGGCTCCCGGTTTGGATTATATATATATATGTGTGTGTATGTTTTGGATTTGAACTAACCATGCAGGAGTTTTCCATCACTGAACTGTTTTTCTTTGAGGTAACTATTTTCCTACTGGGCATTGTATGCTCACCCCTTTTCTTCCCTTCCTCAGGTGGTGTTTAGTGCGATCTTAGAAATCATGAGGAGTAAGAGGTCATCTTGACTGTAGTTCATTTCTTGGTAATGCTAGAAGTCTACTGTTGTAGTCTTTGGACTATTTGGGGTTTTGTATTAGTATTAAACCAAGACTACTACTTTCTATTTTGTCTGTAAACTTATGTATGCCATTTTGGGATTTAACTTGCTGTTGTAGATAATGATGATGCTTGGACTCATATTTGATTTTCCCATTTTTCAATTATTATTCAGTCTATTTTAATAGTGTATTCGAACTATGGGAGAGGTTCACGGGATGAAATTCCAAATACTTTTTCAAAATGGATTGTTTACAAAACTAAAACTTTTTAGACACTTTTCAAATAAATCAAGGAATTTCTCATCTTTGTGAAATTCCCCTTCTGCCACTGGCCCGGGTTTTGGGTCATGACAGAAATTATGGTATCAGAGCTTTGAGTTTAACAGCTCAGATGTATCGCCATTACACTAGACTGAAGTTATTTTATAACAAGCATGCATCATTATCTCACTAACAGCTTGGCATATTGTTTCAAACAAGTAAGGATGCCTCCTAGAAGAGTTCTAAGGCACCAGCCAGGTGCCGAACCTCCTCAACGTCCAGATTTCTCTCATCTGATCGAGGCAATGCAGCAGGCATTTGCCAAGATGAGCAACCCAGACTATCAGCCTCTAGCTTCGAGGGCATGTCAGCTGGATCAGTCAGATTACCTCCAGTGATTCATGCGCCTCTAGCCAGGGCAGTTTGATGGAAGACCAGATCCTCTCGCGGCAATTGCTTGGTTGCGTGAGATGGAAAGGTATTTTCGGTCCCTTGGTGCTCTGGTAGAGTTTTGGGATGTCTTTGTCATTTCCCGTCTATCCGGGAATGCCATTCGTTGGTAAGAGACTGTGGAGTAGATGCAGGATATTGTGGGTCTTACTTGGGAAGGCTTTGAGCAAATTTTCAAGGCTCAGTATGCCAATGAGGATCAACAGGAAGAGATTATGAATCGGTTTGAGACTTTGGTCCAAGGTAACAAAACAGTGAATGAGTACCTGATTGAGTTCACTGAGTTGGCAAGTGTTGCCCTTGACCCAGGTACGAGTGAGAAGTCCCGAGTTGCAAAGTTCAAGAGTCGTCTGAATTGGAACATTTTTAATAGGATTGGTACCCAGACTTTCCATACTCTTCCTGAGATTGCAGTGGCTACCCAGCGAGCAGAGGCCATCAAAGAAAGTTTGGATTCCAGGAGGAACCAGCGAAGAGGAAATAACAGGAAAGCCACCAGAAGGAACCAGGGGCAATGGTCAGCCCAGGGTACTCCGAGCAGTGGGAGCTCGAACAACAATGGTTCTTTTGGGGGTGGCAGAGGTAGTCCTTATGGAGGATGTTTTGTTTATGGCCAGCCAGGTCACCGGAAGAAAGAGTGTCATACTCGCCTGTAGAAATCTCCTCTTTCTCAATCGTAGGGGAGCCAGTCAGGTTCTGTTCCTTATCAGAACACTCAGACAAGGCCGCAATAGTCATAGGGTGCTTCGCAGACTTTTATTTCCCCTCAGGGTTACACTCAAAACTTTCAGACTCCTCAGGCCTCAGGGAGTCAGGGTGGGCGTGGATATGGCAGTAGTGGTCCAGGATCCAGTAGCAGCCGACCTGGTCAGGGGAGAGGTAATAAAGGGAAAGGAAAGGTGACTGGCCAAGTCTATGCTTTTACTAGAGCCGATGACACTCAGAATCGCACCGGTCGAGGTATTGTTAACAGTATGATCCTTATTTCACACGCTTGGGAACATGTTTTGTTTGATACTAGTACATCTCATTCATTTATATCCTTATTGTTTGCTCAACTGTTGGGGTTTGAATTTTCTGATTTGGATTATGTATTGACATTGGGTATACCTTTGGGAGGAATGGCTGATGTGTCTTGTGTGTGTAAGCCTTGTCAGGTTGTGATTGGGGATAGGAACCTTCTGGCTAATTTGATTGTGTTGCCGATGGGATAGTATGACGTAATACTCGGTATAGATTGGTTGTCGAAATATCGAGCGATTGTGGACTGTCATACGAAGCAGGTGACTCTTTTTCCTAGTGATGGATATCCTATTGTCTATCAGGTTGGGATGAGTCCATTGAAGCCTAGTCTTGTTCTAAAAGCGTGCATGGTGGAAGAAAGAAACTTGAGTGTTATGGGAACTTGTTTTCCATGGATGGCAAGGTGGGGACAGATGATCAAGACCCATGGATTCCGATGGTGTGTGAGTATTCGGAGGTATTTCCTAAAGACTTACTAGGGTTACCACTTGATAAGGAGATATACTAGGGTTACCACTTGATAAGGAGATTGAGTTCTGTATTGAGTTAGTTCCTGGAGCTCAGCCAGTTTCTATTCCAGCCTATCGCATGGCACCTACTGAGATGGAAGAATTAAGAGAACAGTTGGACGATTTGTTTTCCAAAGGCTTTATTCGCAGTAGCACTTCCCCTTGGGGTGCTCCTGTTTTGTTTGCGAAGAAAGCTGATGGTTCGTTGAGACTTTGTGTGGACTACAAGAAGTTGAATCAATTGACGATGAAGAACAAGTATCCTTTGCCAAGGATAGATGAGTTGTTTGATCAACTCGGTGGTTCAAGATTCTTCTCTAAGATTGATTTGAAATCCGGTTATCATCAGTTGAAGATAAGGGAGGATGATATACCTAAGACAATATTCAAAACTCAATATGGTCATTTTGAGTCTATGGTAATGCCATTTGGATTGACGAATGCTCCCACAGCTTTTATGGATCTCATAAATCGGATCTTCAGGCTATTTTTGGATCGTTTTGTGGTTGTGTTCATCGATGACATCTTGGTGTATTCCAAGACTCGAGAAGAGCATGCCGAACATCTGGGGATAGTACTTAAGACCCTGAGAGATCATCAGTTATATGTCAAGAAATCGAAGTGTGACTTTTGGATGTCAGAAGTGAAGTTCTTGGATCATGTGATCTCTCACAGGAGTATTTCAGTCGATCCCGCTAAGATCGAAGCTATTCTAGAATGGAAAAGACCGAGAAATGTGACGGAGGTACATAGTTTCCTTGGATTGGTAGTTTCCTTGGATTGGTAGGCTACTACCGTCGTTTTATGCAAGATTTCTCGAGAATTGCTTTGCTTTTGACAAAGTTAACCATGAAGGACGTTAAGCTTGTTTGGGATCACGAAAGTGAAGAAGCTTTTATCAGGTTAAAGCAGAGTTTAACCACCGCACCTGTTCTTACTGTTCCTGATAGTAACGAGCCTTATGTGGTGTATACCAATGCTTTGAAGACGGGTTTGAGATGTGTCTTGATGCAGAATGGTCCTGTTGTGGCTTATGCTTCTCGTCAGTTGAATCCGCATGAAAGAAACTATCCCACCCATGATCTAGAGCTTGCAGCAATGTTCTTTGCTTTGAAGATTTGGCGATGTTACTTGTATAGTGTGAAGTTCGACATATTCTCCGATCATAAGAGTTTGAAGTATCTCTTTACCCAGAAGGATTTGAACTTGAGACAGCGGAGATGGGTTGAATATATGGAGGATTATGACTTCGACCTACAGTATCATCCGGGTAAGGCCAACGTTGTAACCGATGCACTAAGAAAAAAGCCTTGTGGTGTACTAGTTGTACTAGTGTTCGAAGACTGGAAGAACTCAGTTGCGATTGGTGATTACAACTTGCAGTACTTCGAGAATAAAGGGGTTGCTTGCCTGAGTAACATTGTGATTTCACCATCTCTTCTCCAGACTGTTCAGCAAAGTCAGTGGCAAGACAGGAAGTTGAGGACAACCTGGAACTGACTTCAGAATGGTGAATAGTTAGATGGTTGGAGTACTAACAGAGAAGGGTTCTTACTTTTCAATGGGAAGTTGGCTGTAGCTGATGACCCTCTTCTTCGAGAAACCATTCTAACAGAGGCTCACAAATCAAGGTTCGCAGTACATCCGAGTAGTACTAAGATGTACTGGGACTTGAAACGACAGTATTAGTGGAAAGGAATGAAGAAGGATGTAGCTACTTTTGTGGCTAAGTATTTGACTTGTCAGCGAGTCAAGGATGAATACCAGAGACCAGCTGGATTACTTCAGCCATTACCCATTCTAGAGTAGAAGTGGGACAAGATCACGATGGACTTCGTGACCAGTTTGCCGAAGACCTTGAGGAAGAACGACACAGTTTGGGTGATAGTCGACCGGTTGATGAAGAGTGCTCATTTTATACCGATCCGGATTGACTGCTCTCTCACTAAGCTCAGTAAATTATTCGTGGAGAACATCATACACTTGCATGGTGTGCCTTTAAGCATAGTTTCTGATAGAGATCCAAGATTTACTTCCAAGTTTTGGAGAGCCTTGCAGAAAGCATTTAGTACACAGTTAGATATCAGTACAGCTCACCATCCTGAGACAAACGGCCAGTCGGAAAGGACGATTCAGATTCTTGAGGACATGCTACATTATTGCATACTAGACTTTGATAAGAACTGGGATGATCATCTTCCTTTAGCGGAATTTGCTTATAACAATAGTTACCAGACTAGTATGGGTGTGGCTCCATATGAGGTGTTATATGGGAGGCTGTGTAGATCGCCTTCGTGTTAGGCAGAACCCGAAGAGCGTGTTACTCTTGGACCTGAGTTGATTAAAGAGACTACTGAGAAGATCAAGAGTATCCAAGAGAGGCTCAAAGAGATTTAGAGTCGTTAGAAGAGTTATGCTGACCCGAAGAGGCGTGAGGTAGACTTCGATACTAGTGATTCCATATTCTTGAAAGTGACTCCAAGGCATGGTATGACAAGGTTTGGGGTGAAGGGTAAGCTTGCTCCAAGGTACATTCATCCCTTTGAGATCACTGAGAGAATTGGACCAGTGGTGTATCGCTTGAATCTATCTGCACAGTTGGGTCACGTGCATAATGTGTTTCACGTGTCGATATTGAGGAAGTATATGCCGGACTCATCTTATGTTATCCAGTACGTGCATGTACCGATCCAAGAAGATGTGTCCTATAAAGATTAGCCTGTTCGCGTGTTGGCTAGAGAGTTGAAAGTGCTTCGCAATAGAGACATTCCACTTGTCAAGGTACTTTGAGAACATCACAGAGAAGACACGGCTACTCTGAAGACAACTAAAGGAGTTGCTTAATGTGAGCTTCATCAGACTTTCCAAAGCCCTTTTTGGTACCTAGTATTATTCCAGAAGAAAAAAGATGGCTCACTAAGGAGTTGCATTGATTACTAGGCTCTTAATAAGGTAATGGTAAAGAACAAGTACCCCATTCCACTTATTGTTGACTTGTTCTATCAACTTAGAAACGCTAAATATTTCTCAAAGCTTGATCTACATTTGGGATACTACCAAGTATATGTAGCAGAGGGAGATGAGCCCAAGACTACATGTGTGATAAGATATAGTGCTTACAAGTTCTTAGTCATGCCATTTGGTCTTACCAATGAACCTGCTACTTTTTGCACCCTCATGAATAAGCTATTCCATCCCTACCTCGATCGATTTATGGTAGTCTACCTTGATGATATAGTCATCTATAGCAAGACCATGGAAGAGCACCTAGAACATGTGAGGAAAGTGTTCAAGTTCTTGAAGGAAAATTAAATATTCATCAAGAAGAAGAAGTGTTCCTTCACCCAAGAGGAAGTGATGTTCCTAGGGCATAAGATAAAGGATAGGAAACTTATGATGTATAAAGCCAAGGTGCAAGTCATCTAATAGTGGGAACCTCCTACTAAGGTGCTAGAGTTGAGATCTTTTCTCTGACTTATGAACTATTATAAGCAGTTCATCAAGTCATACTCAGCGAGAGCATCCCTACTTACTAACTTACTCAAGAAGAACAAGTCTTGGGAGTGGACATATGAGTGTCAAGTCTCATTCGAGGACTTGAAGAAGGCAGTAAGTGAAGAGCCAGTTCTTAGCTTGCCTGATCATTCTAAGGGATATGAGCTTCACCAGGATACCTCTGACTTTACTATTAACAGAGTACTAATGCAAGAAAGGCGTCCCATTACTTATATAAATTGCAAGCTCAATAACACCGAGAGATGCTACATGATGCAAGAAAAAAAGATGACTACTATCATCTATTGCCTAAGGGTGTGGCGGCACTACTTGTTAGGCATTCGTTTCACGATCATGACTGATAACGTAGCCACAAGCTACTTTCAAACTCAGAAAAAGTTGCATCCCAAGCAAGCTCGTTGGCAAGACTTCTTAGCAGAATTCGACTATAGGCTTGAATACAAGCCTGGGAAGGCTAATGTGATGGCGAATGTCCTAAGTAGGGCAGAGCTGGCCGCCTTAAGCAGGCTCGATAGCACCTTAATAGAAAAAATCAAGGAAGGACTAGAATACGATATTCTTACAAAGAGCATGCTTCCCCTAGTGATAGAAGGAAAGACAAGACGTTTTTATCTGAGCAACGAACTTCTCTACACCAAAGATAATCGATTCTATATGCTTAAGTGGGAGAACTTAAGAAAAAAGCTTATTAAAAAGTGTCATGATTCTTTGTAGGCTGGTCACTTAGGTCAGAAGTGCATTCTTAGTCTTATCAAAGCTATCTACTATTGGCCTCAGTTGAGGGATGATATTGAGGCCTATGTGCAAACTTGTCTTGTATGCTAACAAGATAAGGTGGAATAATAATTACCAGACAGATTGTTGGAACCTTTCTCCGTTCCTGAGAGGCTATGAGAGAGTGTCTCTATGGACTTTATCACTAGTCTGCCTAAGTCGGAAGGCTTTGGCAGCATTATAGTAATGGTAGATTACTTCAGCAAGTATACCACCTTCATACTTACTTCACCTGATCGCCCCACCGATGAGACTGTGCAGCTCTTTATGAAGCATTTGTAAAGCTTTGGAGAGTCCTGTTAAATATTATAAGTGATCATGATCCTCGATTCACTAGAAGGTTTTGGACATACTTGTTTAAGTTGATAGGTTCAGACTTGAATTTTTCTACTAACTTTCACCCCCAAAGTGATGGCCAAATAGAGAGGGTGAACACTTTACTGAACTATACTTAAGGAACTTTGTGAGTGCCAACCAAAAAGATTGGGCAAAATTACTTGATATAGCCCAATTCTCTTTTAACCTCTAAAAGAGTGAGTCTATGGATAAGAGTCCTTTTGAGATAGTCATGAGTCAACAATCTATGACTCTACATGTATTAGCAACAAATTACAGTGGGAAAGGTCCTGTGACATTCAAGTGCTACGGCACGGCATGAGCAAGCGGAGTTGGCTAGGGCCTACTTAAATAAAACTTCTAAAAGAATAAAAAAGTAGGCCGATAAAAAGAGGAGGCTCGTTGAGTACCAAGAGGGGGATTTAGTCATTTTCAAGCTGTTGCCCCAACAATTCAAAATCTTAAGAAAAGTGCATAAAAGGTTGGTGTGCAAGTATGAGAGTCCATTTCTGGTACTCAAGCATGTGAGTAAAGTCTCTTATAAACTTTAACTCTCTACCAAGTTAAAGATTTTCCAGGTCTTCCATGTTAGCATGTTAAAACCCTACCATGGAGACGAGGAAACTCTTTAAAAGGCGAGTCCAAAAGGGCTCCTACTGCAGTAGTAACCTCTTTTGATAAAGAGGTGGAGTGTATTATGGCTGATCACTTGATCTGCCGATGTGGTGTGTCTAATTATCGAGAATACCTAGTGAAATAAAAGAATTTATCTGAGACCGAGACTAGCTTGAAGCATAAAGATGCCTTATGACAATTCAAATACTATATCGAGTGGTTCAAAGTTGATCGCACGACAGGGACGTTACAAACTTGAGTAGGGGAGGGTGTTATGCCCCGCTCATTTAGCTCCTCAAAATTCAAATATTGCTGCCTGTGGCTTTAAGATTCTCTATATATACTACTCACCCAAAAGATAGAGGAAAGCCCTTGAACGTAGTAGACACTTCTAGAATGGATCAAGAGAGGTTTTGGCCGTGCTAGAAGACTCTAGTTGGCACTACTAAGTTCTAGAAGGCTCTAGACAATGCCGGATGGTGCTAGATGGGTTAGGACGAGCCTAAAAGCTCCTAGAATGACTTGGAAGAATCAAGATGGTAGGTGAAACTCCTAGAAGGATCTAGGCTATACTTATTCTAGATTTCTCCATATAAATATCTTTGTAGATATTACTACTTTATTTAGGAATATTCTAGACCCTTTATAAGATCATGCCACTTGGCGCGATCATAATCCTTAGTTAGTTTAGGCTTTGCATATATAAAGGACTCTTTGGGTTTATTTGTACACAAGTCCCATTTGTGAGAGTTGTAAGCATTCTAAGAGTAATATAAAACATTCATTCTTTTAAACTTTCTTATCCTTTGCCATTTTGTCTCACAACTTACTCTAAGTCTCTTTCTTAAGTATTGTTAGGCTGACTTAGTGTGACGGATTGTTCTAAGTGTCGCACGGACTGTGCAATAGAGCGAGAGACATCAAATAAAGAAGAATGAAGAAAATGACTAACATATTTTTATAAATTATTTTGTTTTGTTTTTTTATAAATAATTTTTGGTCACCAATAAGATTGCTTAGTGAATAGCATGTTCTTACCATATTATTAAAAGAAAAAGTTCCGAGAAATATGTCACGATTCTGATCTCAAACTAGACAATCGTGTGACGGACTATGCCACAACAGGTACTCCATTTCCTTCATCTCCTCATTCTCCATTATTTGTGTCCTCAAATGTTACTATGTCTTCTCACTTTACTTCACCCATTATTTCTCAAGTTGCTGAACCTGCTATTTCACTAGGTCATACACCATCCGCTCCTACTCTTCCATCTCATTATACTATTCCCTCTGTTTCTACTCATCCCATGGTACTCGGGCCCAGAATGGTATTTTAAAACCAAAAGTCCTCTCTGCTCTCAAACATCCCCTTCCAATTCAACCAGGTCCTGTTGAACTAGTAAATGACTCGGCTGCTCTTAACATCCTCAATGGAACCAAGCCTTACTATTGAATCACACCTGGACTTTAGTGGGACTATAATGTGGTTGGTAATAAATGGGTGTTTAAGCTGAAATCCAATTCCGATGGGACTATTAAACGCTATAAAGTCCGTCTTATATCTAAAGGTTTTCATCAACATCCAGGAGTCAATTTTTCTAAGACTTAGTAATCAGACCCTCCACTAGTCGTATTGTTCTTACTCTTGATGTTCATTTTGGCTGGGAGATTCAACAACTTGATGTGAATAATGCATTCCTCAATGGCCACATTCAAGAACAAGTGTATATATCTCAACCCGAGGGTTATGTTGATTCAGCTCATCCTACTTACGTGCATAAATTGAACAAAGCCTTGTATGGTTTGAAACATGCTCCTCGTGCCTGGTTTGAGCGCCTCAGGTCTGCTCTTGTCGCTTCGAGTTTCACTAAATCTAAGGCTGGCACCTATCTTTTCCTCTATCACACTACTATTGTTCAGATATACTTGTTTATGTGGACGACATTCTAGTTGCTGGTTCTGATCCTCACCTTATTCAGAAAATTGTTACTGATTTGAATGTGTCATTTGCTCTAAAAAGGCTTGGTTCCTTACATTATTTCTTGGGCATTGAAGCTTATCGAGATTCCACTGGTTTATATGTCTCAATCTAAATATGTGGCAGACTTGTTAGCTAAAATCAAAATGGTTGGTACCAAAGGTTATTCCACACCTGCTGCTCCAGGTAAGACCCTGTTTCGCAGTAAGGGGGAGTGTATACCAGATCCCTCTATCTATCGCAGTACTATTGGAGCATTACAGTACATGACTATTACCAGACTAGATATTGCCTATGTTGTCTCTAAGCTTACTCAGTTTCTTTTTTAACCCACTACAAGTCATTGAGTAGCTCACAAACGAGTTCTTGGGTACTTGAGCTCCATTACACAGTATTAGCTTCCAAAAGAGCTCTTCAACCATTTTATCTCTTCAACGATTTGTGGATGCTGATTAGGCTAGCTGTCCCGACGATAGAAGATGAACTACCACTTATTATGTTTTCTTAGGTGGCTGCTTAATGTCCTGGAGTTCTAAAAAGCAAACAGTTGTTGCTAGATCCAGTAAAGAATCTGAGTGTTGGAGCGGTTTCTCACCAGCCGTCCACGTATCTACTACTGCTGATGCTAGATTCTCCAACTGTCAACATGTCCTTGCTGTCTCAAAGCTCTCTGAACTCCAAGCAAGATCAGAGAGGCGGGGGTGGCTACCTGCAAAGACTCTCCGATGCTTAAGTCAGTCGTTTATCTTTGTGTTTGGTAGCAAGGAGAAAAATTTCAGTATGAATATCTATGTCTTTTTTTATGGATCTCTATCTGTTTTCTTTTTGTTCACAGACTTTTTTTTATATATCAGTTTTTTTCTGTTTTTTCTTCTCCGGAACGCATGGTTTTTATATATGTAGTCCTCAGATAGTGAAACTGTTGGTTCTCTATCTCAGGAATAAGTACCTTTCACCTTAAGATCTTTTTTTTAACAGTCACGGGCCGAGATTTCTGTGATCTCCTCTGTGCTACCGTAGCCTGATTTTCACCGCCTCCTACAGTTTCAATCTGTCGAGAATAAGATTTGGGCAAATCGCCATTCTGTCAGGACGGCTTGTCCCTGCGCACACACCTACCCAGAATCGCATTAAATGCTCTGTCTTGGTCTGGAGCCATGGGTTGCTTTCCATTATATTCAGTCTGAAGACCCTTGGGGCTTCCGACCCCCTACTGTCGAGGTAGGGGTCGCCGTTCTCAGATGACAGACTCTTAGGGCTTCTGACCCCCAGCTGTTGAGGTAGGGGTTGCCGTTCTCAGATGGCAGACCCTTGGGGCTTCCGACCCCCTGCTGTCGAGGTAGGGGTCGCCGTTCTCAGATGGCAGACCCTTGGGACCTCCGACCCCCAGCTGTCGAGGTTGGGGTCTGATTGGGCTAAACCGTCTGGGGTCGGTAATAGACTCGGCCCTAATCCTGGGTGGCCCAATGGCCGATTGCGAGATCACGTGCGATCCGCGTGGCTTAAGGTTCGGGAATGGGTCCCACAACTGCCCCCATTTCCCTACTTGATGGATTCGTGTCTATCAAGTGGGGAAACCGTCTCTTCGCTTCTCCTATCTGAGGAACGCACGTGGTTCCCTCTTCCCGATGCGGAGATACGCCATCTCTCATCATGAGATCTGTTTGAATTTTGAAGTTCTGACTGTTCGATTTCTTTTATTCTCTCCTCTTTCAGAAGAACTTTTTGGCTTCCCCCCTTTAAAAACCGTAACTGTGTTTATCTGCCGTTTTACCAAAATTTTCAATCACCATATTCTCACAACACCCCAAGGTTTCTGCGATTCCCTCTTCCCCCTCTAGTCCATCAATTTTTTGCCCTGACGGGGATCCTCCCGATGCAACTGAATGCAAACGGGATTATGATTCTGATGGGGCTCTCTGCCCTATCAGTCATCTATAACATGCATATTGACTTGGAGGTGGTCTTCTATGCTTATAAACTTGTTCTCATTCCCAAGAAGGGATCCTACCCCACCTTCTATCTCCAGCCGCTGCCTGGATGCCATATCTTTTGGAGATTGCCGCGGTCAGACAAACAATGGGACTCTCACGCCAGGCTTTATGCCGTTGGAGGGGCGTGGTACTCCCCTTGGGTGAACGGAGAATATTTCCAAGTCCCCTCAGTCTTCCTACAGAGTAAGCATCGGACTATGATCTTTGGGTCTGAGTTCTCTCATGATTTCATTGCTCATGTTACTTTGTCCTGTGCAGCCTCAGCAGAAGAAAGCAGGTTCGAGCCGCACCTGTCGGCTGGGCGGCTCAAAAGTCTGGAGGGGATCATTATCTTCAGCTCCCCGGGGGAATGCCGGCACATTCAAGCCGTCCTCAACCCCTTGACGATGAACCTAATGCCCAGGATAGTCTCGTACCTCCCTTTTCCTTCAGATACCTGGGTCATCACCAAGCACCTGAGGAGTCGACTCGATGCCTCCGCCCTGAACCGATTCCGCCGGGATGAAAATGACCGGATCACCATGGTGAGTCGGCAGGTTGCGGCCTCAAGCCAGCTGGCGGGCACCAACGATCTGGTAGCGCCGTCAAACCTCGAACTCGAGGAGGCCGTGAGGCTGGTGGCCGCAGAGTGCGTCAGGTTCTGCGAGGAGGAAAATGCCGCCCCCAAAAGGGTTAGGAGTAAGTTTATTTTTAAGTCTTTGGATCTTCGTGGGTCGGGCCGTGACAGCAGACTAACCTCATCGTCTAATTTCCATAGGCTCCGAGACGGGCCCATCTGCTGGCCCTTCTCCCATCAAAGGGAGAATTGCGGCGTCCAAAACTCAAGTTAAGACGTCCGCTGGCCGGCACCTCGTGGTGCATACGAGGGAAGCAGAATCAGCGATTCCTCGTCCCGAAGCTGGCGGGTCTCTAGCTGGGGGGCTGCCTGCCTTTCTGATAACGAGCGGGGAAGCGACGACGACGCCTGGTCCGACCGGGGGGTCTGCAGCAATGATCTCCTCCACCCCTGACTCCAGCTCGAAATCGAGTGCCGCTAGCCTCGGTAGAGAGATCGCCGAGCTCAGTGGAGGAGTTCCGAGACTGAAATCCAGACTCTCCTCTCCTCCTCCGGTCCCCGCAAAGCGGCGACGCGAAGTCAGTTCATCAAATGAGGAAGAGGGCCGGGTGGAGAAGAGGGGCAGGGTCGTCCTTTCGGCCGATAGCGACGAAGATGGGGTCACGCTGACCCTTATAAGGAGGAAACGGTCAGCACGCGGCACCCAGTCCGGAGGAGGTGTTCCGCCTCTCTCTGTCCTCGAAGGCGCTCCTGAAGGCTCCGGGCCTTCCTCTGTCCCTATTGCCCCTGCTCCGGAGGAGTGCCCAGTGGATGGAGGAGATACTCTAATGACCGTCAAGGAGGGGACGCGCTCCCCGAGCGTGAATACTACACAAAGGGGTGATCCTGCCATGGTGCCGGAGCTGGAGGCCCTTACTCCCGAGAATGTCGAGCATCTCACCACCCACACTCTCGCGCAGGTTTGTCACACTTGGGTGTTTTTATGTTTTTTCCATGTCTTTGACTAATGCCGACCCCCTCCTTTGTTGCTTAACTTGCAGCTATCCGCCATCCGGTCTTTCTACTCTGATCACGTCAGGGGTCTGACCGAAGAGCTGAGCTCCCATTCCGCACTGGCCGAGCGCAGCGAGGCCGCCCTCGCCGAATTGAGGTCTGATTTTGACACATATCGAGGCCTCGAAGAAGTGAGGGTTAGCAGCATGGTGGCACACGCCATGAGTGTTGAGAAGGCCAGGAGTGAGGAGCTAGCGGCGAGATTAGCTCAAGCGGAGGCAGACAAGCTTGCTCATTCCGAAGCCGCCAGGCTGGCTCAGGGCGAGCTGAGGATCAAAGAGCAAGAGCTTCAGAGTGCGGGGGCAGAAATGGGCCTGGCCTTCATCGCTCGAGATCAGGCTGTCGAAGACGCCAAGGAAGCGAGGAAAGCTGAGGCGGCGGCCAAGCTCGAAGCCCATGCTCTGCAACACAGGCTCGACCGGTCCCAAGAGGTAAACCGACATCTTTTTCTGGAACACAAAAATCTGATGGGTGCTCAGGTGGAGGCATCTCGTAAACATTGCGCGGACCTCGCTGGTATTAATTCTTTGTTGGTCGACTTATCGCAGTGGTAGGCGGAGCTCAGACTGGCGGCGCTGAAGGACAGACTGGCAGATGCGGAGAAGTTGAAAATAAGGTACCAGAAGCAGGTGGACGTTCTTTCTGCAGAAAGTTATAGGTCTGGCTGGGAGAACAGAGAATTTGAGAACCATGCCGAGGTGGTAACACCAGACCAATTTGACGATCAGAAAGGCGTCGAGAGGGACCACTACTCCATCAAACACTACATGCAGCAGCTCGAGGACGAGATCAAAATTATATATCCATTGGACATGCTGGAGATGCTTGCTGCAGAAAAGGATGGGCCCTCTACGTCTGCTCCTGGTTCTGCGGAGCTTACTCCTGCTGCTGATCCGCCAGGTCGAACTCCGGAGGCCTCGGTCATTCAGCCTAGCCCCGGGGTCTCAATCGGGGAAGGGTTCGGCGCAGTCGTCGTATCCAGTGACGAATCCAATCCAGCCACGCCACTCTTCTCTGAAGCCAGTCCGAGTGCTGGGGTCGGCCGCGCCTCCTNGAGGTGGTAACACCAGACCAATTTGACGATCAGAAAGGCGTCGAGAGGGACCACTACTCCATCAAACACTACATGCAGCAGCTCGAGGACGAGATCAAAATTATATATCCATCGGACGTGCTGGAGATGCTTGCTGCAGAAAAGGATGGGCCCTCTACGTCTGCTCCTGGTGCTGCGGAGCTTACTCCTGCTGCTGATCCGCCAGGTCGAACTCCGGAGGCCCCGGTCATTCAGCCTAGCCCCGGGGTCTCAATCGGGGAAGGGTTCGGTGTGGTTGTGTATCCAGTGACGAATCCAATCCGGCCACGCCACTCTTCTCCGAAGCCGGTCCGAGTGCTGGGGTCGGCCGCGCCTCCTCGGAGGGAGGTAACTAGGCTCCTTTCCCCCCCTCCCCCCAAACTATGTACATTTGTAGAGTAATTAGGTCCCCCCCAAAGTATGTACATTTGTAAAGCTACTTGTTTGTTGTAACCCTTCAAATAAATGAAAAAGGACGCTCCGCCATTTTTAGACTGTTTTCTTTTGCTTTCCATCATTTTTCTAACTGACTGTAAGGACATGATTTCAGGTTATTAGCGAGCTTTCCTGGGGTCATGGTTACTTGGAACATCTTCGGACATAAGGGTGTAGGCTTTGGTTCATCCTGTTTTGCAGAACTGTAACCTTCGTTATAACTTGTTTTGGCAGAGTTCGACCCTCGCGTGTGGCTAGATTTCTCCGACCCCAAATGGGACCGTGCTCGGAGCCAGCTCCAGGGTTTAGTTGACCATTGCTTAGACCCGTCGTTGCAGAGGAGGAGGCCTGGGCTTGGCTCTTATCGAGAACAAACTGGGCATTATCACGCCGATGTCTCCCTAAGAGTCTGCTCTAAACTTGCGCCTCGTCGATAGGGCTCCTGAGTGTTCACCGCCATTACTCATGTACTTTGTATTTTTAGGACATAATACATAGGCTTTTAATCTTGATTCTTGCTTTCATGTTTGACTTGTCTCTGGACTACTTCCAACGGGTAGATTCCAGATCTGTTCAGCTTGACCATGCAAAGATAGATCTTTACTTGGCTGGCGTCTGTTTCTCTTTAGCTTGTCGTGTGGTCAAAACATTCCATAGGGAGGGTCCACTTCCAACGGGTGGATTCTGACTTTGCCTTCCCTTAGCTCTTCGTTTAGCCTAAAGTGTTCCTTCGGGGGCCCGCTAGCTAGCTTTTTTGGTTGCATGCCCCCACTTTCTTTTCGTACATTTTCTCGGGTCATCGACAGTGACATGAATCCCAAAGTGCGGGCATTTTCGAGGTCTGCTGGCTAGTTTTAACTTTGCACAGCAGTTTATCCTTCGCACATTCAGAGTGCGGGCACTTTCGAGATCTGCTGGCAAGTTTTGGCTTCGCACAGCTGCTCATTCCTCGCACGTTTTCTCCGGTGGTCGATGAGCGACGTGAGTCCCAGAGTGCGAGCATTTTCGAGGTCTGCTGGCTGGTTTTAACTTTGCACAGCAGTTCACTCTTCGCACGTTTTCTCGGGTCGTCGACGGGCGACGTGAGTCCCAGAGTGCGAGCATTTTCGAGGTCCGCTGGCAAGTTTTGGCTTTGCACAGCAGTTCACTCTTCGCACATTTTTTCGGGTCGTCGACGGGCGACGTGAGTCCCAGAGTGCGAGCATTTTCGAGGTCCGCTGGCAAGTTTTGGCTTTGCACAGCAGTTCACTCTTCGCACGTTTTCTCGGGTCGTCG
>JXTB01000070.1:481415-576415 GCA_002914805.1 Parasponia andersonii
TTTTCTCGGGTCGTCGACGGGCGACGTGAGTCCCAGAGTGCGAGCATTTTCGAGGTCTGCTGGCAAGTTTTGGCTTTGCACAGTAGTTCACTCTTCGCCGTAGTCAGCATTTAAATATTGGGTCTGCCCCTGTTGGCAGACCCTTTCCGTATCTGCCCCTATATGGGCTGACCGCCTTTTCCGCAGCTACATAAAACGTTGGGTCTACCTTTGCGGGCAGACCCTTTCTTCCGTAGCAGTCCAAAAGGTGAGTTCGTGAGGCAAAGAGGAATTTGTCTTGTTTTGGACTTAAAACTTTTCAATAAAATAAACACTCACATGGCTTTACATCATATATGTGCGCCTTACACGTAATATTTTTTCAAGTGCTGAGCATTCCACATGTTCGGCACGTTTTTCCCCGTTTTGAGTTCCCTTAAGATATATGCACCGTTGTCGAGCGCTTTGATTACCTCATAGGGTCCGATCCAATTGGAGTCTAACTTTGAGGAATTCCCGGTTCTGGCTTTTAGGACCCAATCCCCAACGCCGAATCGTCGGGGACTGACCTTTTTAGCGTAGTAAGACCTCGCTTATTGATGGTATGAAGCCAGGTGGATCAAGGCCATGTTTCTTGATTCTTCCAGGAGGTCTGTGTTATGGCTCAACTGGCACTCGTTTAGGGGGGAATCCTTTACCAATTCGGAGCGGAGGGTCGGGAGGCCGACCTCGGTCGGGATTACAGCTTCTGATCCGTAGACCATGGTAAATGGCGTTCTCCCAGTAGACCTCCGCTCTGTGGTTCGATGGGCCCACACAACGGCTGGCAGTTCTTCTAACCACTTGCCTTTAGCCTCCTGCAAGTTCTTCTTGATGTTGTTGAATATGGCTTTGTTCGTCACCTCCGCCTGACCGTTCCCTTGAGAGTAGTTTACAGAAGAAAAACTGAGCCTTATATCATATAGCTCGCACAACACCTTAAGCTTGGCATTTTGGAACTGCGTGCCATGGTCAGCGTGTATCTCCTTCGGGATTCCGAACCGGCAGATTATGCTCTTCCAGATGAAGTTAATTGTGTCTATCTTATTAACTGTCGTGTAAGCTTCGGCCTCTACCCATTTGGTGAAATAGTCCGTGGCCAGCAAGACGTACCTCTTTCCTCCTGGACTTCTGGGGAGCTCTCCAACAATATCCAGACCCCATTTAGCAAACGGCCAGGGAGTTATGTCTGAATGGAGGATTTCGGCGGGCTGACATTTCATCGGAGTGAACCTCTGGCATTTGTCACATTTTTTTACGAATTTGGTTGCCTCCGTCATCATGTATGGCCAAAAGTATCCGGCCGTTAGAGCCTTGTGGGCGAGGCTGCGCCCGCCCGAGTGGTTGCCACATACTCCCTCGTGGATTTCCTCCATCAGTTTTTGTGCTTCGACGGGGCCTATGCATCATAGCATCGGACCCATTGTCGACCTCCTGTATAACTGTTCACCCACCATTGAGTACCTGGCAGCTTTTAGTCTGACTGACCTTGCTTCCCTGGGGTCTGTGGGCAGGTTCCCCAATGTCAAATATTGCGTGATGGGCCTCATCCACCCTTCATCAGCAGCGCTAGTCGCGAACACGTGGTGCGCAAGGGTCTGTGGGGGGTCTGTCATGCCTCCGCCATCCAACAAAACCTCTATGCTCTCAGCGGTGCCCCCGATCGACGCATTCTTAGCCAGCCCATCAGCCCTCTGGTTCTTCTCCCTGGGGATCGGCTCGATATCGAACTTGGCAAAGCGGGCTTTTGCCCCCATCACCTTGGAGAAATACCTGTGCAACCTCGGCTCCTTTACTTCAAAATCTCCCCTGACCTGACCTGCGATCAGCTGCGAGTCGGTCTTCACGGCTATGTCCTCTACCCCAAAATGTAGTGCCAACTCGAGGCCTTGCAACAACGCCTCGTACTCGGCCTCATTGTTAGTCGCCTGGAAACCGAGCCTCAGCACTTTCTCAACCCTGAGACCCGTTGGGGTCTGCAAGACTATCCCGATTCCTGACCCCAAGGCATTCGTGGATCCGTCCATGTGGAGCGTCCAGGTTGAAGGGGGTGAAGCTGTGACATTTGATTCAAATCATGCCGCTCGCCAAAGGACTCGATCTCCACCAAAAAATCTGCCATGGCTTGCCCCTTCTTCGCCGTCCGAGGCTGATACTTGATGTCATATATCCCCAGCTAGATGGCCCACTTGGTCAGTCGTCCTGACAGATCTGGTTTGGCCAAGATTTGGCGGATGGGGAAATCCGTATATACAACGACCGAGTGTGCTTCAAAATACTACCGGAGCTTCCTTTTTGCATTGACCAGAGCAAGGTCCAGCTTTTCTGCCACACTGTATCGGGTTTCGGCTTCTAGAAGCATGCGGCTTATATAGAACACCGGCTTTTGTTTACCGTCTTGCTCGATGAATAGTACGGCGCTGATCGCTACCTCGGACACCGCTAAATAAGTGTACAGATGCTCCCCCTCTGACAAGGAAGCCAGGATAAGTGGATGACTCAGATACAGCTTGAGGTCTGCCAATGCTCTGTCCTATTCTTCCCCCCACACGGCCGTAGAGTTCCTCCTCAAGCATTGGAAGAAAGGCTTGCATCGGTCAGACATCTTGGATACGAACCGGCTGAGGGCGGCTACTTTTCTGGCCAGGCGTTAGACCTCCCGAACGGATGATGGTCTCTGTACATTCGCGATCGAGGTCAGCTGGGTCGGATTTGCTTCAATACCCCTCCGGCTCACGATATGTCCCAAGAACTGCCCAGAGGATACCCCAAATGCGCACTTCTTGGGGTTCAGACGCATCTGATACTGCCTCAGAATCCGAAAACATTCGTCTAGATGCTTCAGATGGTCTGAATCCTCCTCACTCTTCACGACCATATCGTCGATGTAGACCTCCATAGTTTTTCCTAGCAGCCCTGCGAACATCTTATTCATGAACCTTTGGTAGGTCGCCCCTGCGTTCTTCAGGCCAAACGGCATACGCTTGTAGCAGTTAGACCCCGCTCTGTGATAAAAGCGGTGTGGATCTGGTCTTCCGCACACAGGGGAATCTGATTGTATCCAGAATAGGCATCCAGAAAGCTCATCCTGTTAAATCCCACCATCGCGTCTACCATTTGGTCGATTCTTGGCAGGGTAAAACTATCCTTTGGGCAGGCCTTGTTCAGGTTGGTGAAATCTATGCAGATACGGTCGTCGCCGTTCTTCTTTTTCACCACTACCGGGTTAGAAACCGACTGCGGGTATATGCATTCCTTGATTAGGCCGCTCTCCAGTAGCTTTTCTACCTCCTTATTGATCGCCCTATTTTTCTCTGGTGTGAATCGTCGGGGTTTCTGCCTGACCGAGGGGAAATAGGGGTCTATATTCAGTCGGTGACAGGAGTGTGTGGGGTCTATCCCCGGCATATCATCGTGGGACCATGCAAAGATGTCTTCATTGCGCCTTAAGAATTCCAGCATTTCACTCCTCTGTTCCTCGCGCAATGAGGCTCCGATTAGGATCACCCTCGCCGGTTCTTCCTCTTTCAAAGGGACCGTTACCAGCTTTTCGATCGTGGATTGTGGCCCGTCAGACTCTTCTTTGATTTGTCTCATGTATGCTAGCAGGCGGTCCTTTGGTTGCTATCCGTCACCGGCTGAGGCGCTTGCACTCGTGTCGACTCCCTTCAGGGTGGCCGAAAAATATTTTCTTGCCGAGGCTTGATCCCCCTTGATGTCGATCGTGTACATGCCGTCCTTTAACTGACATCTTAAAACTTGATGGAGGGTGGAAGCGACCCCATGCACGGCATGGATCCATCCCCTTCCCATGATGACATTAAAAGAAGACTGGCAGTCAACGACGATGAAATCCATGTCTACGGATCTTTCAGCTGCGCAGACGTTAAGGGTGATAATGCCTAAAGGGCAAACCCTGGTGCTATCAAAAGCGAAAAGCGATTGGCAGGTTGGCCTGAGTGCGCTCCTATCCAGACCCATATTGTCGAACGTGTTGAGGAATAGGATATCGACACTGCTCCCACTATCGACCAAGACCCGTCCAACCAATGCGAAGTCGATCTACAGCTTGATCACCAGGGGGTCGTCGTGAGGTTGGCGTACCGTGGTTAGGTCTTGCTGAGTAAAAACGATGGGAGCGGCGGGTGTGCGGTCTTCTCCGGACATCAAGTGGTTAACGGAGTGGCCCATCCCCTTTAAGCGCTTCGCCCTGCCCTCGGCTCTTTTGAGGTGCTTTTGTTTTTCTTCTTGATCGTGGGTCGGCTCAAGCCTGCCCATGATGGTCGGCACTATCCTGAGGGTCTGCTCTCCCGACCTCGAAGCTTGGACCTTCTTCCCTTTCTCAGTCCTGGCAGTTTCTTGTCGCGGCTGGGCTTCGTCGGTTTTCACGTACTATCCAAACTTGCCAGCGTGGATCACCAACATGACCTGGGCATAAAGATTGCGGCAGTGGACGGTGTTGTGCCCAAAATCCTTATGGAATTGGTAGTATCTGCTCCTATTCTTCATATGCTCTGGGACGCCGGATTTGGGCGGGTCCTTGAAAATGCCCCTATCCCTGTTCTGGAGATATATCACGTCTATCGGCGTGTTGAGCTCGTACTTGGGTAGAGGATCACGGGTCGTCTTCCTCCTCTTGCCTCCCTCCAAACCATCTTGCGCCGGAACTTCTTGCTTCGGGGCCGGCCCTTGGCCCGGTGGGGGCCTCTTCATCCCTTGTGGGGCCGGGGGTTGCATTGGTGTCGTCATTACTGCGGCAGAAGTCTTATGTGCCTTTTGGCAGCTTTCCAGTACCCTGAACACCCCTTCCGACTTGGCCTGGACGTCCGCCATGTCGTATGGTAAGTTTAGAAGGAGGTGGTCCGATAGCATTGATCCCGACTGCAGGCTACGGACGAACGAGCCTGCGGCTTGGACCGAGTCTGCATTATGGACCAGCGACATGACTTCGAGGAAATGCGAGAGGTACTCCCACGGGGATTCATCCGCGGCCTGTTCCAAACGGTCCAGGTCTCGCATGGTTTTTTGCTGTTTTCTGACACCTGCGTATTGCCTCAGGAAAAGTCTGCAGAAGTCCTCGAACCCATTTATGGACTTTTCCGGGAGCTGCCTGAACCATAACAGGGCTGGTCCTGCAAGGGTCGTAGAGAAAACTTTGTAGGTTACAGCCTCGTCCCTGGTCTCTAAAGCCATCTTCTGCTGAAAGTGGTATATATGGTCGAGGGGGTCAGTTTTCCCTTCGAATGGCCTGAAGGTCGGGGTCGTGAAGTCTCTCGGCCTTGGTTCCAGCTGGATCCAGTCAGCGAAGGCCGTCCGGTTGATGCCTCGCACGGTTTGTTCTGCCTGATCATCGGGGGTCTGACTATGATGGTTGCCGAGTCTCTTTCCCAACTCTGCCATCATTTCTTGCTTCCAATCAGGGGGCGTATCCCCAGGGCTTTCATGGTGTCTTCTGCCCATTGCCCCCCTGGTTTGGAAAGGTCTTGACTGGCTTTGCCGTACCCCATGCATTCGTGATCCAGATGGGGCGGGAACCTCTCCCTGCGGTTGGCTTCCGAATTCTTGCTGGACTTCTTCGTCGAAATCTTCCCTCCACTGGGCCCTATCTTCACCCAGCAAACCCTCGAGGCAAGCATTATCTCTGCGTACCTCTGCGACTTCGTCCCTTAGACCCAGGACGGCCTCGTGGGCCATCTCTGCCTTTCTGTTCGCTTCCGCCAGGGTGGCGAGCATCTGATCTAGCTTCTGCACCAGATCTGGTCGTTCATCTCGGGAGCTTCCTTCAGCATCAGGACGGGTGCTCCTGGTTGTCATTCTTGAAGGTGCCATCAGACGTTGTATGGCCCTTTTTTTTTTTTCAGGGAGGGCGTGGTTGCGAGTTTCTCACTCTCTTTTCCACGCTCAACCGTTTCCCACAGACGGTGCCAAATTGTTGGAGCAGTTTCTCACCAGCCGTCCACGTGTCTACTACTGCTGACGCTGGATTCTCCAACTGTCCACGTGTCCTTGCTGTCTCAAAGCTGTCTGAACTCCAAGTAAGATCAGAGAGGCGGGGGTGGCTACCTGCAAAGACTCTCCGATGCTTAAGTCAGTCGTTTATCTTTGTGTTTGGTAGCAAGGAGAAAAATTTCAGTACAAATATCTATGTCTTTTTTTATGGATCTCTGTCTGTTTTCTTTTTGTTCACAGACTTTTTTTTTATATATCAGTTTTTTTCTGTTTTTTCTTCTCCGGAACGCATGGTTTTTATATATGTAGTCCTCAGATAGTGAAATTGTTGGTTCTCTATCTCAAGAATAAGTACCTTTCACCTTAAGATCTTTTTTTTAACAGTCACGGGCCGAGATTTCTGTGATCTCCTCTGTGCTACCGTAGCCTGATTTTCGCCGCCTCCTACGGTTTCAATCTGTCGGGAATAAGATTTGGGCAAATCGCCATTCTGTCAGGACGGCTTGTCCCTGCGCACACACCTACCCGGAATCGCATTAAATGCTCTGTCTGGGTCTGGAGCCATGGGTTGCTTTCCATTATATTCAGTCTGAAGACCCTTGGGGCTTCCGACCCCCTACTGTCGAGATAGGGGTCACCGTTCTCAGATGGCAGACTCTTGGGGCTTCCGACCCCCAGTTGTCGAGGTAGGGGTCACCGTTCTCAGATGGCAGACCCTTGGGGCTTCCGACCCCCTGCTATCGAGGTAGGGGTCGCCGTTCTCAAATGGCAGACCCTTGGGGCCTCCGACCCACAGCTGTCGAGATTGGGGTCCGACTGGGCCAAACCGTCTGGGGTCGGTAATGGACTCGGCCCTAATCCTGGGTGGCCCAATGGCCGATTGCGAGATCACGTGCAATCCGCGTGGCTTAAGGTTCGGGAACGAGTCCCACACTGAGTATAGGGCTTTGGCTCATATAGCTGCAGAGGTGACATGGCTTCAGGCATTGCTTACTGAGATGGGCATTCGTTTAGCTTATAAACCAGTGATATGGTGTGATAATTTAGGCACAGTATCTTTGGCAGCTAATCCAGTATATCATGCACGGACCAAGCATATAGAAATTGATATTCATTTTGTAAGGGATATGGTGTTAAAGAAGGAACTTGAAATTCGGTATGTCCCCACACAAGACCAGGTAGCTAATGCACTGACTAAAGGATTATCAGTTAACAGGTTTTTGAGGTTTCGGGACAAACTCAAAGTAGTGGCATCTCCTTTTCGTTTGAGGGGGAGTGTTGAGGAAGCTTCCAGAGAGCTGACATTGTACTCAGTTGTTGCCAAGTCAGCCGGAGTTTTAGGCAACTAGGTGATTAGTTAGTGATGATAATAGTTGTAACTAATCTTTGTAACGAGTCCCAGATCTTGAGGACTTAGCTCTAACTACTTGAGAGAGCAGCTGTGTACTTCGTACTAGTATAAATAAAGCTATGTAGCTCTCTGGTTAATTAACCCAAGATTCACTTTAATAAAATTTTACTTTGTTATTTTTCTTGTTACTAGCTATTTCTTTTAATAACATGATAAGAACATGCTATTCACTAAGCAATCTTATTCGTGACCAAAAATAATTTATATAGAAACAAAACAAAACAAAGCGTGTAAAGGAAAAACGAAAAAAATGAAAATTATGAATAAACAAGAAAGAAGATTTCTGTATTAAAATAATATACAAACATAATCATATCTAACAGAGAAACACAGAGAATTACAAGCTAACAGAGGATAGGCCCAGCGCATTCAAGCAATAGCCATACATATCTAAGTTTCAAATAGAGAATGGAATGCTAGAGCTATTAAGGCACCCCCTGTTACATTGTTCAAGGAGCACCACTTTGCATTTGCAAGGTTATGCGCTCGAGTATTTGCCGTTCTTGGAATCCAGCTTGTCTCCCACATGAAAATCTCTGAAAGCAGTGCCCGGCAATCAGGTATTATAGTTCGGGAATCCCACAGTTAATGAGTCCAGTGATCCTTTCAGAGCTGAAAACACCATCGCACAGTCTCCTTCAAAGATTACATGTGTGCACCCCTTTTGGCTATCCTTTTCTCAAGGAAGTTGATAATGTTGGCGCAAGCTACATGTATTGTGCCTTTGTCATCCCGCACTAAAGCAGCAGTGACTCTATCAACAAGCTCCCCGATGCATACGCCAGTATTGACCTTTAACCAACCCTCTGGAGGAGGCAACCAGAGTATGCTGTATCATTCGAGGCCAGGTTGTGGATGAATTCGGCATAGGCTGCAGTGGTCATGGTGACATGAACCGCAATGGCAGTTAAGGAAGAGATGAGCTACAGATTGTTTCTGGACTAGTAGTATATATATATGCAGTCATAATCTTATTCACTTGTGTTCTAACTTCTACGTTTACTTTTGTGTTCTTATTTTTTCCTCAACGATGTTCAAACCAAAAAAGAAAAAAAAAATTAAAACCTTCTTCTATGTTTTACTTTTATTATCCTCTTTTAGACCTACCTCACTCGACAACATTCAGTAAATTGTACACAGTTTTTACAGTTTTTCTGTTGTTTTTCATTGTCGTGTTCTTAGGAATTCTGTAGCACACTTTTGTCGTTTTGCTCTTTATTTCTCTCCTTTTTGCCTCCTTTATTGTCTGTCGTATCACATTTCATTTGTCGTACTCGTATGTCATTTTTACATGTCCCTCCGAGTCAAAATGTGAAAAAGAATGATTATTTGTGATTATATAGGAACTGCACCAGAAATATGCACGCACTTTCTAAAGTCAATTTTTTTTCTCACTGCAAATCAATTAACTAAAAACAAATTGGAAGGAATCATTAAAAAAAAAAAAAAAAAAAAAAAAAAAAAAAAAAAAAAAAAAAAAAAAAAAAAAAAAAAAAAAAAAANTGCTGCGACACGAAGCAATTGAAGAAGGATAAGTCTTTTAGGTGCTTAAGCTGCTCAAAGAGTTGAGATCTAAACTCCACATTTTTGGAGCAGCCAAGAGAATTTTCATGAACTGGTCCAATATTTAAGGTAGTAACATGCCAAAGCCCATCAAAGAGATCACAAGTCACACCCTGTTGAAAAACAAAGAAATTACATCAATCTTGATATAGCTGATACTTTAGTTAAAACGCAGTAACAAAATGAATTAGTGCTGATGTTTATTTTTTGTTGACTTTGTGGCATATAAGTGAACTAAAATACAGTTGTGCCTAAAATGAGCAATGATTTAAACTTTTCCATGCAAAACTAAGGAATAGTCATATGTATATATTCACAAATATATTAAACTTGTTCAAAAGAAGTATATGTCTTGGTTATTAAAAAAAAAAAAAAAAAAAAGCAACAACAACAACTATAAAAGAAACACACAATCAATACAGGAAATAGGCAAAAAAAATAGGCAGGAAAAAAAAAAATAGGCAAATTGATCGTAACGCTATACAAGTAGGTTTTTAACCTGGATATTAAAGATACAATTCAAAAAAAAAAAAAAGATTGCTATATAAGGTAAAAAATTGGTAATGAAGAAAATGACTTATTAGAAAAAAATAAAGAAAGTAAAAAAAATGGAAGAAAAATTTGAATTCAGTTTGAAAATGAGAGAGGGAAGATGTGCTTTTATTTTTTTCCTTCCTAAATTGTCCATTTTAGTTATTTTATTAGTTACTGGGGGTGCTTTATGCAAAATGTACATATATAATCCCCATTATTATTATTATCATTATATTTTTTTTTTTTATTACCTGTCTTACTCTTCTTGAAAAAATAATCTCGTTAAACAGCTGACACACGGAAGTTAAAGGAATTGGAACTTTCCTTTTTCACATAGTCAAAAAAAATAATAATAAGAGAACAAATTTGTTTTCTCTCAATGAAAAACAAATAGAAATGTGTTTATCCTAATTTAAAACAACGAAAAACAAATTTGTCCTTAACACTTCGACTCTACTATATAACTCTCACAGAGTAAATGTGTTTATCCTAATTTAAAAAGCCTGAGTCAGGCTTTTCTCATATAGATGCTGCGGTTGCATCATGACCAGGAGGCAAGAGAGCTTTGGCTGGTGAAAGCACAGCCACTGATCCTCGTTCTGAAGTCAAGTACTTCCTGTATATGCCTCGAAGCTTCCCCTTCTCCGCCATTGAATGCAAGTTTACAAAATGTTTTGCACAATCTCTGTTTACATACAACAAAGTTACAAAAAACTCAATCAGAGATAATCCCATTTGGCAATATTGGATTTTTTTTCAGTAAAGAAGAAAAAAAGAGAGAGTTGTTTTTAAAATTTACATGAGCTGTGGCTCTGCAAAACCAGTGTGGAGCTTTAGTGTCTCATTCCAAACCGGGGTCATGCTAAGGGTGCATCGAGCAGCATAGACCGCCGAAGCAGCAATCATCGAAGGGCAGTGCATTATGGTAGCATAGTGCATCATACCAAGCTCAGCTAGAAAGTAAACCAAATGTTCCAACTGTGAAAAACAGAAGAATTTCATTGAGTTTTCTTGGGAAAAAAAAAAAGGAAAGAAAACAGAAGAGAAAGCTGTTATATAAGACAAAGATTGGGTTGTTTTAACTCACTTTTTGGTCAGTAGGAAGAGATGCTTTGATGAAACGAACAAGGAAGACATAAGGTGTGGGAACAGTCAGGGTCCACTCCAACTTGCCCAGAATGATTTTCTCCATTCTTAGTATCTGTTCATGAGTGTAAGCTCTGTCTGAAAGGCATACAAAGTCGTTGACCTGTAAAGAGAGAAAAAAAAATCAGTTATATGAAGAGGAAAGCAGTTGGGTTTTTAGGCTGATGCATACAGAGAATGCGCCTTTTTTTTAAAATACCTCTGGAGCCCAGATTTCTTCATATTTTGAGGCTGTTAGCATAGCACTGATGCCAACCAACTGTAATTCTCTTCTTGATATGGTCTTTACGGCGAGAAACCGATCGATTATATTGATAGTCAGGTAAAAAGTTTCAGGAGAAAGTTCAAACTTGGTATGTACTTCTACCAACCAATCCACCAGTATAGCTCTCATCTGTTCATTGATCTCAGGCTGTGAATAGATGTAGTCATGAGGGCGGCTCTCATTCTGTTTGTTTCAAGTAAAAAGTACCATTAGCAAAAAAGATTGAGAAAATTTCATAGAGGCAAAATTTAAAATACAATGATAGATAACAACAACAGACCTCAACTAGCTTATAGAACTTGTACATGTCCTCGATATATTCAACTGCAGCTAACTCATTGTCTGCATCCGCAGCATCGATATCAACTATCTCAACCTTTGGTTTGTTAGCTATACCACAAGCAGCCTGAGGACAAAAAATGAAAAGGATCAAATTATAACAAGAAACGATAAACGATTTTCTAGACTGAAAAGAGTGGCCCTAGATTACAGAGTTAGCCTTGACTTTCCCATTACAACTAACAACACCAGCAAAATGTTTGGGCAACCAGCAAAATGTTTGGCAAAGTAAAAGTTCAGTGTGGAGATGAATGACTTGCGATTATTAGAAGCATACTCGCACTAAGATCATCATAATTTATAACTTGTTACAAAATCTTAAGGTCATAAACGAAGAGTGAACAGGTCAGACTTCTAAAGTTTTTCTCAATGTACTCTTAATCTAAACAAGAATCATATAGATTATGTAAATACTAATCTAGAAAATGTTAAATACTAATCTAGAAAATGTTATACCTTGCTTCTAGCGGTAAGGACTGAAGTAAGAGTGGGTGGTTTCTTCCTTACAGCTCCACCGACTTCTGCCTCTTTTTTCTTGTTCAAAGGCTTCTCTTGCTTCTTCTTGACCTCCTCTGAATCATCTGAGCTTAGATCGATCACCTCGACGGGCTTAGGCTTAACATTAGCACTCTTCTGATTGTTCATCTTTGGTGCCTCAACTCTTTTACCTGCTTGGACTGCGTCAGGAACCAAAATTTGTTTCTGCACAAAATTTGGAAATAAAACCCGGAAACCCAAAATCAGAACCTTACAAACTATATAAATTAAGGAAAAATTGAAAAATTCTAAGATAAATAGGGATAAAGAAGCAAGGCTAACCTTGTTTTTCTCAGCAGCTTTTGCAGCTTCTGCGTTAGCAATCAATTGAGCATGGAAACTCCTGAAGATGAAAAGGAAATTCAGCAAGAACAAACTACACAATGTATATATTAGAGACACACACACACACAGAGAGAGAGGACCTTGTAATGGGGCGATGGGGTTTGGCTTCAATTCCTCGAACAGGTACCAGATTCCCAATATCACCAAGTGCCCTGCGGTTTCTCCCATCGGCAGCACCATTCTTCTTCTGCAACTTATTATCTCCGCCACCAACAATTGCCTCACCTATTAGACAAAAAAGGGTTTTCAATCAAATAGGAAAAAAACGGAAAAAAAAAATTTTAAAAAGGAAGAAGAAGAAGAAGAAGAAAAGAAACTCGATGATTATTCACAAAACCACTAATGTCGTTTCTCATCAAATTACTTTCTCATTGGGAAAGAGAAAGAAAATAAGCAAGAAAAAAAAGAACATAAATCTGGAGAAAGACAACATAAAGATTGAAACCCAAAAAGGAACATAGATACCCAGATACAAATTTGGATTAAATCAACACAAGGGGATTCATAAAAATCAAAAGAAATTACAAATACGAATAGTCATAAATACGATCTTCAAATTGGGTATTGAGAAACTTGATCGATGATCCAAAACAGAACAAGAAAAACCCAAGACAGAGAAAGAGTATGATAATCTATATACCTCTCGCTTGTTGAGGAATCACTACTCTTGAAGCCATTATCTTCTTCTATCCAAAAAAACCCAGAAATGATCTCTGAACAACTCTGCTAAAAACTTCGATCAATGGCGACTACGCGAGTAATCTCCTTCTGGGTCTCTCTCTCTCTCAATCGCCCCCCCTTCGAAAACCTCTCTCTCTCTCTCTCTCTAGGAGTTCTTCGACTGGAGGAGAATAAGAATGGTGTTAAGGAGCCGATTCCCTTTTGAAGCTGGGGTGTGTAGACGACGCTTCCGTCCAACGGTCGAATTTTTTGAATCTGTGACCGTTGGATCTGGGTTTAATGATCTGACGGCGAACGATCGTTTTTGGGGAATTTCTAGCCGTTGGGTTCAAAAGTTACCGTTCCAGTTAAAATAAGGTAATATAAAAGGGTATTGAGACAGTGTGACGCGCAGATTATTGGTTTCGTACATCGTGATTTTGGTGGTGCCACGTGGATTAGTGTGCAAATGTACTGCCCTTTGTGGCTACGTGGCATGTTTTGTGTAAGGGGAGTTTAGAATTTCGGTGTTACGGAAATCATGGAAGAGCTTAGTGGGTCGTCTGTGGGTTTTTTCTAGTTTATACGACATCGTTTTAAGGAACCATGTGAGAAGGCTTAAACGACACAAGTCGCATACTTTTCTCGATGTGTAGGGCTTTGACCAAATTAAGAATCTATACCACGTGAAAAGGTCAAAAATAATGTAACCATTTTTTTTTTAATTACCTTTTTTTTAGAATCGTAAATTCCCTTTTATATTTGTTGAGAAAAAGAATTTTTTTAGTTATGAGCAATAAAATAAAATAAACACTTTTGGCTTGGTGACCCTTTAGTTTTTTTTTTTTTTTTTTTTTGAAAGTGGTGACCCTTTAGTAATTGAATAGATATGTCATTTAAATTAGGGATTTTATCATTTTTATACTCTGTATTTTGACATTTTGTTCAATTTATATCTTCTGTTTTGGTTATTATCAATATTGGTCCTTAGATTTAATATTTGTTACAAATTTATACCTTGACACTAATTTAGAGCAGTTAGTTTATCAAGATGATTTAATAAACTTATTCTCGGATAAGTTTTTATATTTTCAATTTTTTAAACGGCAACTTGGTAAATTACTGCTCTAAATTGGTGTCAGGGTATAAATTTGTAACAGATTTCAAATCTAAAGGTCAATGTTGATAATAATCAAAATAGAAGGTATAATTTGAACAAAGTGTTAAAATATAGGATATAAAAGTGATAATATCCCTTTAAACTAATATGAGTCATATGACACATCGATATAATTAGCAAATTTATTTATATATTTATTTAAATGAAAGAACTTTTTTTCCACCCGAGTGAAAAATGAACTTTTTATGTTGAGCGAAAAATGACCTTATAATTATTTTTCAGTTTTTAAATACTAAACATTTTCTTTTGGAGATGGAAGTACCATACATATTTGATTGCATTCATTCATTCACAAAATATACATGTGTTAATGAGAAATATTAATTAGTCAATTTTAGATAAAACTTTGTTTAGTGGTCAAAGGCCATATCTCCTCCCAACGTGGACGATCATAAATTCGAATTAGATATCCAACAATAACAAATGTCAATGTGTTTTCAACAAAATGTATTCATTGATTTCAAGTAGTGACATTGATAATTAATTGCTGTCTCCTTTTTATTAAAATTAATTGCGTGCGTTTGTGTAACAAGCTCCCATCATTTTTGTGATGTTCTTTTTCGAGTTTTTAATAGGTGAAGAAATAACACAATGATAGGAGTCTCTTTATTAGATCCTACGCCAAAGCCAAATGGCGTTTGGAGCTGCTAAGGTTGAAAAGAAAAAAGTGCACACTTGACACTTAGCCAACCGATCCTCATCAATTATAGCTAAAAAGAAAACGTTATTATTTACCTTATTGACATTATTGGAGCACACTAATTATGTTCTTCTAGCAAATGCAGTTTAATTGATCATGGCCAACTACTCAAGTAAATTTGGACTTCTCCAAGCCATTAACGACATTGCTCTTTATTTTTTATTTTTTTAATTGTTGGCTAAAGTAAATATCTTCTTTTTTTCTTTTTTCTTTTTTCTTTAGCAAATTTAATTATGCTATTCTTCCATTTATTTTGGTTATTTTTCCCAAAAAAAAAAAAATCTAATAGTCGATAATCATAGTAGTGCCATGTGCACCCAGATAATCGAAAGAAATGGTAAATTCCCATCTAGATGTTATTGGATCCAGCAATAGTGGTTGAATTTTTTTGGGGGAAAAAAGAGGGTTAGAAGACATTTCTGGGGAAAGAAAATAAAACTTGAAATCTAGAGGCATTTTAATTACCATCTTAACTTAAAGATGTCGCGCCAAGTTAATGACAAGAAGAGCTAGATTATGCAAATCAGCCACAAAGAACAAAATAATTATAAATCGGAGATTCGTTACAACGGATGATTAGGCAAACCAAAAAAACTGCCTAAAACACAACCAGATTAGTGGAAATCCAATCACTATATAGCATACATTTTTTTTTTCTCATCTTTTTTCTTTTTAAATGCAGACACACATGCATACATATTAATAATCACACCGTAAAAAACCTGATTTTACTCACATTTCGTAAAACTGTCAGTTAGATTCAATTCTATACTTGATCATCTGGACCAGCGAGCATCACCTGCCATTGAATTAAAAAAAAAAAAAGAACCCTCAATCTTCGAACTTAATAATTGGTGAAAAGTCAAGAAATACAGAAGAGCAGGATGCTGGACATCCTTTTCTACCAAATAAGTAAACGCTTAAACATCTTATTATTAGCTTTGCTCATTTTTGTGCAAAAGATTCGTAGTGTAGCCAAATATACAAGATGCTGGAGTAGTTTAGCACATACTTATTTGCATTGAAGGACTATTATAATGTCAAGGTCTCTACAAACGAGAACTTTCCAGTATCAACTACGAAATGCTTGAAAAGTCTCAGCGAACAAAGGCACCAGTATGGTAAACTGCAACGAAAGTAAAAGGTACTTACATTGCAGTCGAGAGCATATTTCCTGGCAAGCACAATAGCCGCATTCCTATCCCGCTCTGATTCAAAAGCTAACACAAATGAGAGCCCCTTCCTCGCTTGCCAAAACAATGTCTTTGCTGCAGTATTACTGCCACCTCTATAGCCGCATAGCTATACATCAATAAAAAGTTTAATGTGAGACTTGCTCGTCTGCAGAAACATACTGTTAAACCATGTAAAGAACAATAATTTCACTTTTAACCAAACAGGTGAGGCTTGAGGATGAAAATTTCTATAAGGAAATATGCAAGAGGTACAATTCTTAGAGAATAGCAAAGATTGAGCTATGTAGAATGTTTTCTCTCATTAAGAGAGAAAATAATCAACATATATGGTACTTTAGGAGACAAGGGTCTACCATACAGTACCCTATGGTAGTATGTATAATATGCATCACTGCCACAGTTTGCAAAGCTTTCGCATACTACCTCTTGTTTACTTTAAATTCAAAATGGTATAAGGAAAAAGAACAATGCATTTTCCTCCGTATATTTTCCTCTGTTGAACTATGTGTTGAAGAATAGCCACCCATAAACTAGCTTCGCTTTTCCCTTCCAATTGTTTATTAACAAAATAATTACACCTTAACCACAAAATATACCTGCATTGATGGGGAATATATTTCTCTAGCTTTTGTAATCCATCCTCTAGAAAGCTTCATTCTCATCTTCCCGACATGAAATGCATGAACAGAATGGGATGAATAATTTTGTCCATTCATTTGTAAAATAGTTACCTACAAACAACATATGTGCAGATTAGACAAGAGAATCGAATTCACAGGCAAGCATCCCAAGGCCAATTGTCTATCTCTGTTTTTGTCAATGCTTGCATATATCATATAATTCATTATAAATACAAATATATACCACAATCTTTATGCTAACAATTACAGCTTTACAAGTATTCATTGCTTTTCCTCCCTCAGCAAGATAATCAAGTTTCCTCTGATTCACTGAAATTTTGTGACAGACCCCAGTAACCCAACCTTCTTCCCCACACCCTTTCAAGCAACAACTAATAATCACTTATTGCAAACAAGTGAAAATCTTAAGGATTTCACAACCAAGTCTGGAAATGACTGCATGAGAGCAGGATCTAATATTCTAATTGATAAAACAATGTCATACATTTTGACATTGCCTCTGTATTTAGTATGCTCAAAATGAAACGAATTGCTCAGTCAACAGATTTATTTCATATCTTGGTCATCATTCAGTCAGCCTCCAAAAGTTTATCCCAAAAGAGTTAATGAGTGTCACTCTTATTACTGAATAACTGGCAGTAACAATCACAGAGTATACAAACATACAGTGATCAAGTACAGACAAGCTCTATTATGTTGTTTATTAGAGCTCAATTCATTACGAACACTGGGCAATTAAAGATCATATTTACTGTCTTAGATTGATGGACTTTAGACTCACCGTAGCAGAAAATAGGGACGACCAAGTAAACAAAAGTAAAAATGAGGAGAAAGAATCAGGATCTTACACTAAATTCAGTATTTGATTTTTTCAGAAGTGTCTCTACGTGAGTTCCAAGTCCCGCAGCTGTTAAAAGAAACATGATTAGCCTTTCCATCCACTTCTCTAAGCATCATTATGGATATTGGTATGTATAAAAGACTACAAGCATGAGCCTAAAACTAGTAATCTGAACCAGATGAATTAGAACGAACCAGGATCAACGGGACCAGCAGTCATTACTGTGACTTTTTGGCCATTTGAAGCAACGTCTGCTTGTAAGATTCGTCCAACATCCAAGGGTTCAGGTGCATATATTGGTTTGTCAGCACCTGGTAAAGACAATTGATCCTATTAGTTTATGCATCTGATGAAATAAAGTGACACAGAAATAGACATGAAAAAGAAAAGACAATTATAATAAGCTAAATATGTCACAATATATCATGTTCTAATATCTAAACTAAATCAACTAAGGATGTCCAGCTTTGATATGGTTAGAAGGTGAACTAGGGAAAATTAGAAAGGTGCATGCCTGAGATAACTTCATCTCTGCTGCATTCTAGTGACACGCGATACCATTGGATTGAACATTTTGAAAGCTGTGGAGCATCATCCGAGCAAACCTGGATTCGAAGACAGGACCCTAGGGTTCCCATACCATCTATAACATATAAACGAGATTTGTTCTCCTCAGCCCTCTTGCTGATTGCCAGCTGATAAGAATAAGAGAACATCAAAACCAAGTTTCTGGTACTTCCGAATAATTTATCGTGATTAAGTACTTTATAAACTAATTAAATGGACAAGAATAGTCAATACAGACACATTAAGAACATACTATTTCTCAACAAATCTGTAATGGCACATTAGAGTCAGAGAATACCATGCATTTATGAGTTTCATTAGAGAGACAATAAGAACAAATGTAAGATGAACAAGAAAAGATAAATGAAAATGCCAAAGAATGAAACCGGAATCTGTAAGCACAATGTTCAAATAACAAATTCATGGTCCAGTAAGTTAGAGCTTAGAGAGCATATGGAATGTTGGTTGTGCTTTTATGTGTTCAAATGAAAGGTCAAGGGCATCTAGGGAATTTCCTGAAGCTTGCACATGGAATCTGCATGAAAACAGTTAATAACGACCCTACTACCAAGTTTTGTGTTGACCCATGTGTCTATTGCTTATGTGATATGGACCATCAGATTTAGACGTACTTGCCTACAGGCTACAGCTCATGGAAAAATATCTCCAGTATCTTATTTTCGGACTAAAAATACATAATCATTGAATTTCCACAACAGCCAAATCACAGAGACTAATCTGGAGACAAACGGTAAACAAACTTGAGGTAATATAAATCCATCTGCCTAAAAAGAAAAACTAAGAAATTCATTCAAAAATGGTAATCTCCTCATTGTAGGTTTAAGAAAGGAAAATATCTCCACATATACTATACAAACCTCTTTCTGAAGCTTCACAGAAAATATAAATTTCTCTCTAATTTGAGTTCGTAGTGCACGAAGTTCATGCTCCATCTCCATCACCTGCAAGGATTAAACATTTCCGAATAATTGAAAAAGTCAATTTTATTGTGCATTCAAAATCTTATTAAAAATATATAAGCAAAAGCTGCACAAGCTGAGTACAAGAAGAACCGAATTTTCACATTAGCAGTTAAAAAAGAAAAGGCACAAAATACGGAAGTAGCAGACTCAAACGAGAATATAAGTAAAGATTGTTCATTAGTGGTTAATTTTTTTGTAAAAGAAATCACATCACACAAACCCATTGGGAGAAACAAAGTTAAGTAGACCAAACTGCACCTTAATTGGCTGGTGCAACAATTTAATTCTTCTAGCGTCCTGAACCTCCTCCACTAGTCCCTCAACATCCTGAAATTAAAGAATCAAATCAGGTATCATAAACAATTCCCTCAGCTAGTCCCTCAATATCCTGGAATTAGTGAAAATCAAATCAGGTATCATAAACAATTTCCTCAACTAATCCATCAACATCCTGACATTTGAGAAAATCAAATCAGATATCATAAACAATTCATACAGTATATAATTAGATAAAGCATACATTCCCCCCATCTTATTCATGACGATGTTAACATAGTTTTTAAGGGAAAAAATATGCAACATTCTTCTGGCCCCTAAAGTCTAGAAGCAGATCAAGTACAACACCAAAAGTACACTGAAAATTTAGGCCATATCTTGCACAAAAGTTCCCACCATTCTTACTTCATAGGCCAAATATATGTGTTACGCTGTAGGACATTGATAACTTGTAATAATACCGTCTGCAGTCCTTTAAAAGTGTGAGTATGCACAAAACATTATTAGCATTCTGAAAAAGGGTTCAAATGCATACATATATTATGTATGCATTTGTTCCTGTGTGCAGATGTGCGGGTACTAATTGACAAATGGTATATATACCAACAAATGTAACTTGTAATAATACCGTCTGCAGTCCTTTAAAAGTGTGAGTATACACAAAATTATTAGCATTCTGAAAAAGGGTTCAAATGCATAAATATATTATGTATGCATTTGTTCCAGTGTGCAGATGTGTGCGTACTAATTGACAAATGGTATATATACCAACAAATGTACACATAAGAAATAAATTCACACAAATGAACGCACAAAGTATAATCATATAATATTGGCTGATAAAAGGGAACTAACAGGAGCCTGATTCTTAGAAGCTTGCGAAACTCTTGCTTGCTCATCAAGTGCCTCCCCAATTCTCTGGACGACAGCCCTTGCACTCTCAATTTCAGCACAAGCAAAAGATTTCTCTTGGTTAACCAACTTTTTAGCATCTTCAGAAGCCTGTAGATGAACAGGAAATTTAAATAATACTACAGAATATCCCAGCACCTTATTGGATAATCAAAATACACGAACTCCAAATCACTACGTCTACCTCTCGATTCAAACTATTTGATTGATCACAGAATAACTGTAAAGAAAAAAATATATTCTTAAAACATAGGGTATCTGTAAACAAATTTAAGATGCCATTAATAACCTGTTTTAGAAAGTTGGCTAGCTTTTTCACTTCAAACTTCTCCTGAATTAGTTCTCCCTCATTTTGAGTCAATTTAACAGCCAAAGCTTCCACCTGTATGAAATTTATAGTTGAAAACCATTACGACATCAAAACAAAGCACACAAGGAAAGGAACTTCAAACAGTAAAATTACATAATTACAATATATGCATTTATATTATGAAACAAAAATCATGTATAGAAAAAATTTATGAGTAAGCGCAAAAAGCAACATATATACAAGTTAACTTATTTGAAGAGGAATATCTTTAGCCCAATAATAGTTTGAACAGTATTTCCAACAAACCGTTTCGAAAACACAACGCACAAGCAAGAAAATTTCTGCATTCTAGGTGCACTATAGATTCTGTGAAATATATAAGACAGCATGATTTTAATTAATATCTACACTGTAGACTATGAAACATGAAAAAAAAAAAAAAAAAGCAGCGCAAAAAATCAGAAATTAAAGTAACATATAACTTTCTTCATCATTCAGGAAACCTTGAAAAGCAATTGCAGGGCTGTCGTTTCATGCTTCAACAGTTTATATTATGTAGAATATGATAAAATAGCTTGGACAAATAAAAGAGTTCCATAGTTGATATGTTAACATACCAAACATTTCCACCAAGTAGGAGAGAGACATTCTTGAGTTAGGCAAAAGTAGGAGAGAGACATTCTTGAGTTAGGCAATCACAAAACAGAAAAGAAAAAACTTAACAAACAATAGATAAGCATACAACACTAACCATAGAGATAGCTTTCTCCACATCCTCTTTGTTACGTCCTGCCATACGACCTCTTAGATGTTCCAGTGCATCTCGAAGCTTCTTCAAAAGAACATGTCCCTCCAATGAAGCCACTTCTCTAAGCTTTGCCTGAAGTGCACATAAGAAGCAACAAACCATTAAGTCACCCACCCACTCCAAGAATCATATTTTTCCCAAACAAATGAGAGAAAATTAATTAAACAGATCCAGGGTAGCTTAGTCAAGTCAAATTTAGTACTAGCTCATTCAAGAATAAATTATAAAGACAAATAATGAGAGACCTCTTCAGACAACTTAGCAGCAGCAGTCAAGTTCTTGTCAAATTTACTGGCAAGGTCGCGAACTGAGAGACGTTTGTGCTGCTCTGAAAGCTGGGTAGTTTCCTGCTCAACAACCTCCTTTACGGATGGACCATTGTTGTCCTCCCTTGGCTCTTCCAGGATCTGATTATCAGGTCCTAATTTATACTTTGGAAAGTGATCGGAAGCAAAGCTCACATCAGCAGAAACTGGCAGAACTGCCTCCATCTCGTTTGCTTCAACTTCAGGACTTACCTTCGTCATTGTGTCAGATTATACTCTGTGTACATCAGAAGAGGAAACAAACATTATACTATCTATCACAGTTATCTATATGTAATGAGCTTATACTCTCAAATTAGAATTAAGAAGTCTAGATTTATAAAATTTAACCAAAGAACCTTTAGACACCCAACGTTTCTTTTGTCCTGGAAATGAATATCAGAGTGCAAAATACCACAACTACATATTAATGCATAGAACATGTTTACTTGTATATGACTGATCAATCACCAATTCTATCATATAAAACAATAAGCATATTTTGATCTAATGTGAGTGAGAAAAACAGGTCTATGAGCAGACGAAGAGTGTTAGGAGTACAGGTGAATCAGATCTGTACACCAATTAGTTAAGAAGGTACCGAAAGCACCGACGTGTTAAGAACACAAAACAGTCCAAAATAATCAGAATACCAATTGTTAAGTAAATTCTAAAATTTCTAATATATTATCCTCCAAAACAGATTTACATCTCTTTACGCAAAATTCATGATACCATATACTAAATTAGAATCCACTATGAATGTTTTGAAAATGAAAAAATCAAGGAACATACCTAAATTATGTGATTTCCATTTGTATTAAAGTCGTACATTTAAATAGTAAATCCATCTAAAATCAGTCTTAATCATACCCAACTGCAGAAATGAACCAAATATATGGTGAGCTAAAATATAATGAAGTAAACAATCTACATTAGCAAAATAATACTGTTACAACCCACTCTGACTGCTTCCCAATATAGGTATCAACTACTAACCTGTGAACTACATTTCAAAAAACAATACCAACCCACATTGCGAAATTTCTCTACAAACAAATTCTTCACTGATCAACAGAAAAAATTTCTCAGAAAAATAAATAAACCAAAAAGAATTATTTATACTATGCTATTTTTGGAGAACATTAAAAAAAAAAAAAAAAAAGGAACAACATGCAGAAACAAATAAGAACCCATATGTGCAAATTGGAGAAAGAACCCAAACAATGAAGTAAAAACACACCAGGTTTTTCCATTAAGCTTCAAACTTTGATGATGCATAAGGCAAATGGTAAAAAACCCAGATAAAATAAACCAAAAAGGAGACAAAACTAAGCTCAAAAAAGGAATTAAAAGTCACTCACAGGTTATTAAGGCAATATCTGACCAAAAATACAGAAGTATTTGCTAATGCTGGTCCATGGCAAGGCCTAAGAAATTCTTCTTCTCCAAACAGTCTTTTTTAGTTTTTATTCTAAAGGCTAATAAACAGATGAGAAAGAAGAAGAAGAAGAATCTTAATAAGGGATTGTAATGGTTTGGTTGCTTTATGAAAAGGAAAAGAACACAAAGAGAGAAAGAAAAAGGCTATAAGAGAGTAGTGACCAGTGTCCCTGCCCTCCTGACCTCCCTTATCTCCCCTCCAAACAACTTGAATATTGTTATTTTTTTACTTATAAATTTCATTTTTCTTTCTTTGCCTCTCTCAAGTGCAAGTCTCAAGTCATGATTCTTAGCTCTACGGAAAAAGTCACTGAGAAAATAGTGAAAAGTGAAAGCCTGCCATGCCCACGCGCTGGTCCCACCTACTCCTCTCCTCCCCTTTCGTGGGTCCCACCTAATGGTTGGCACTTTGGCACTCTCACCTGGGTCTCTCTTGACTATCAGGTCAATCCTCCGTGAGTGGCGCGTGAGATGTTATGCTGAGGCTGTTCTTTTGTTCGCATGAATGAATGGGGTTTGGTCCAAGGGTGTTTTCGTAAATAAACCTCTTCATTTCATTTTTTTTATCTATTATTTTTTCTTCGTAAGGTTTCAGAACTTTCGTGATGTGCGTATGCATGAAAGTCTTCTACGTATGTGTATCTCCGTCTCTGAACCAAAAAAACAAAAAGAAAATATTGTCAAAAAGAGTACGTGTATCGTGTACAATTGTACTCCAGTGACTAAGATAGTAAGATTTGATTTTCTTTTTTTTTTTTTTTGTAATAGAGTAAGATTGGATAGGATCCTTGGGATTTTTAGGTAACTTACAATCAAATACAAATTCTTTATAACGAGATCACAGGGGCCAAACTTTTTTTTTTCTGCGGAGGAAAAAATAATTTTTTTAGTAAAATTGTCACGGCCCAAAATTTGGGTAAGTGACAGAAGGAGAATTTCACAAATGTGAGAAATTCTTTGATTTATTTGAAAAGTATCAAAAGTTCTAGTTTTTATAAAAATAGTCCATTTAAATAAAATAATCAGAATTCTATCCCGTGAACCACTCCCACAGTTCGTATACACCATTAAATATAGACTGAATAATAATTAAAAATCATGAAATCACATAAAAGCCCAAACATCACCATTATCCACAACAAAAGTCAAATACCAGAATGGCATACATAAATTCGCAGACAAAATAGAAAATAGTAATCTTGGTTCAATGTTAATACAAAACCCAAATAGTCTAAAGACTACGACAACAAACTCCTAGCATTACCAAGAGACGAACTACAATCCAGATGACCTCTTATTCCTCTTGATCACCAAGATCACACTGGACACCACCTGAGGAGGAAGGTAGGGGGTGAGCATAAAATGCCCAGTAGGAAAAATCATTACCTCGATCGAAAATATTTTAGTGATGGGGAATTCCTGCATGGTTAGTTTAGTCCAAAATATCTATAAATATATAATCCAAACGGAAATCCATATATATATATATATAAAGCAGTGTAATCAAAACCATTTAATTCATATGCACATGACACAAATTAACCCATACCCATGAGTTCTCATCCTCTCATTTGTGAAAACCCAGGATGATGGCACTAAGTATGCCTAACAGCCTGCCTGATACCTAAGTCTATACCCGGAGAGGACACCATTATGTGTCGCCTACCAAACCTGGAGGGGCAACCGAATTGCCTATGCTTGCCAAATAGGGAGGTAATCAGAAGTAACAAAACTCCACGCGAGTTTACGGATTTTCACTGACAGTGGGGCACGCAGCGCCACACTGTAAACCCACGATGCTAACACGGTGCTCATGTATGATCCTATGACACGTCAATACAGAACTAAAGTATGAAAATAATCGTACTCTGGTTTTTCAGTAAAATCAGCATACTAGATTTTTATAGAAAAATGGGCAGCATAACGGCCCTATTTTTAATATATCCAAAATAACCTGCACTCAGAAAATTCCCAGAGCAATACAGTATATATCTCATACAACAAATTCTCATCACAGACATTTAAATAGTCTAAAAATCATGTTTATTCTTATATGTTGCAGAAAGTAAGTTTTATACGAAACGAAATAAAACAGAGGTAATTGAGTCCTTACCTCACTTGAATAGCAATACTGCACTATCGAATCCTTAAAGTGTCATTGACGATCGCCCTGTGGGTCGGGAACCAATTCTAAGCCATCGATCGTCCTCTTATGAAAAATCAACTTCTCACCGGAGCTTCAATTCCACAAACGGACCTCTTTATTGAATTCCTAGCACCCAAAATAGCTAGGTTAGACATATAACTTATCCAATTCGGATCCAAGCTGGTGGCATGCAAAACGACAGAAATCTTGACCGTTCGTTCTTGATTTCCGTGCCGATCACCAAACATAGGTAATATCTATATCAAACTTCTCCATTTTCTGAGTACAATCCAAAAATGACAACAAAAACTCAATCCAACGGCCGAATCAGAAAGTCAAACTTAAACTCAAAATAACCAAAAATGGCAACTTTCAATCCGGATAAAATGGGGTTGAGATATATATATACCTTGATGATCCTTAAGACCAGACGAATCCAACGGGACCAGTTGGAGGTCGAATGGTGATCGGAATCGTCGCTGGTGACGAAATCTCTGAAATAGCGTCAACGGCTTCGATGGAGGTTCTTTGGCAAACCAGATGACGGCGGCAGCTAGCGAGGAATGGCAGAGCTTCGGCGCAACACGGGCATCCTTCGCCAGTCGGTGGCGTAGGCGGACGGTGGCTGGAGCGGCGGTCGATGCTTCCTCTGGTGGTGCAGCCGAGAAATGTAGAGAGAGAGAGAGAGAGAGAAGTTGGGGGAGAAGAGAGAGAAGAGAAAGAGAGAGAAAAGAAAATGACAGGGCACGTGGCGCTGTATTATACGGCTGTGTAATTTTTCAAAAATTACACATAAGTCCCCAAATTTTAAATCTATATCAATCTAGCCCCCTAAAAATTACAATTTAGTCCTTCTGCATAAAATTTTTGCAGATTAATTCCCACAATATTATATCAAGAAAATTGGTAAAATGTCCAAATTACTTTCCAAAATCCGGGTTTTTACAAAAATAATAACACTAAAAAAAATATTAAAGTTTATAATAATTATCTGTGAATGACGATAATTTTTTAGCCGAATATTCATATTTTTAAAATATTATATGATAATCTCGTTGTCACATCATCAAAAATAAAAATTTAAAATTTGTGAAATTTTTATAAACATACAAACTATAAACTAATCAAATTTTTAATTTAAAAAGATAGCAATAAAATATGGTTATTGTAATATTTACATAGATTAATATTTTGAATTTAGATGGTTTGATTATGATCAAATAACTATGCCTATATTGAGTTAAGCATTTTTACCAAAAAAATCTATTGTATGTAACTGAAAAACACATAATCCAGATTAGTTGGTTTAAAGTTTGAATTCCTCGCTTCTTTGTAATATATAAATATATGTATATAGATTTAAAAAGTGTGCTTGTGTAGCCCTAGTTTGTAAGAACTAAGAAGTGAACACGGATTTTACATTCCCATGGGTCAAAAATTGGGAAATTCATAACAAATATAGGGATATGAACCGATGCCCAAAAACTCTCCATACAAAACAAGTTTTATTTTCCCAGCCAAAAAACTAAAATAAAATAAAATATACTTGACAAAAGGGGAAACTATCAAATTAACTTGAGAAACTACAGCATCAAAATGTGCTAGATCGAACAATATACATCAAAATCAGAAGTTTCTAAATCAATTAATGTAAAAGATTGTCCCACGAAAACGGCCAAACAGTCAAATCTCTTTAACATATGTCACATTCAAACAATAAAATATTGTTCATCTTATTGTAGAAATAATACGAAAAAAGAAACAATAACAAATATTTAAAAGAAAAAGCAATAAACATTTTTTTTGTTGAAAGAAAAAGCAATAAATATAGGACTGGAGGATAGCCCCGAGCCCCCAACTAATAAAATCAAAATTGGTTTTTTCGGCACCTGCACAGAAATTTAAGACCGGAGAGACTAGAGAGCAATCCAGTAGTATTATTATCATTATCACTTGTTATGACTGGTCAATTTTGTCAAATTAATTTCTCTTTTCACATTGGCCTTATTTGAAAAGGAAGTGGGAACTGATTCTTTTCGAATAAATACACTGTTAGTATATGAAGCTTCTCCCGAGTTACTTTGGATGGTGACCAAAAACATATACTAAAAAAATATTGTGAATATAATTTGTAGATATACGGTAGATAAGAAAATTATAATTAGACATACAGTTTGGGGTTTTCTATTTATTTTTATTTGTTTTATAAATAATATTTTGGGTGAAAGAGATAGAGTTGAGGTTGTGTCACAAAGGGTTAGGTTGATTTATGCTGAGGAATCTAAGTAGTTGGATCTATGTGAGACCTTTATGATCACTCCGAGTTTTTTTAATTTTAACAGTTAAAGTTGTGACATATCCCCCGTACTGAAGTTGCAAGCTACCCATGATATAATATTATCCTAATCAACTATGCTTTTTTGCATGTGAGAATATTGTTAAATTAGGCAAAAAGCTATAATAAGTTGTTGGTATAGAACTCCTAAATAGCTCTTTTTAGTTCTTGATTAATTTAACTTAATTTATATTATTTTCAATAGGGAGGAAAAGAAACATAAATTATTTCTTTTTAAATTTACTTGTTTAACTGTCGCTTTTGATTCGTCATTTGAGCTAAGCTATTAGAAGAAAACTCGTCCACATAACAATAAAAAGTTGACCATTTTTTTTAATTTTCTTCGATCGCTTTTTTTCTTTTCTTTTTAAAGTGTAGTTGTCCAAATGGAAAAATCTATCTGTTTAATTTTGTACTCATTTGAAGTAATTGGAATTTATGTATAAGAAGTTTCTTTTGTCAACTCATAAATAATAAATATTATCAGAACTTAAAATATACATTCTAATAGCAAAATCAAATATCTTTGACAAGTTAGCAAAATATCTTAATTATCTTATAATGACGTAACTAGGACTTTCTCTCGTCCCCTTCTACAAGTCTTTGAAGTTATGTTCTGTCTTAATATATAGCGTATTCATTAAGATTATTTAGTACTAAGTAGCATGTGGTAGTTGAACACTCCCTATATTCTTCCAAGTTTATTAATTGAGACTTGTATTACAATCTTTTTACTTTCTTTCCCGTGAATCATCATTTTATATTTTAAGAAGTGATAAAATATCATAGGGATCCTTGGGCTTATTATTTATTTTTTCTTTTTCACATGGATTTTCTGTTCATTTTTTTAAACCGCTGGTAAATATACTTAAGTTATACAATATACCCTAACGAGAAAAAAAAAAAACATATACATTTTTTTTCTTTCTTCCTATTTTCTTCTACATTATTAATTAGATCCATATGCTCGATATTAATCTTATGCCAGCAGTCTTTCATTTTTTGTTATTTTCTCACGGTAATGTATGCTCTATTCACATATATAGACTTGGCGGCGATTTATTGGGTAGCAACTATATTTAAAAAGAAAATGATTGGTATCCAATTTCTATACTCTATATTAACATTCTGAAAGGTCTTTCAAAAAATAAATATTAAGCATACTGATAAACAAGTTATTAAAAAAAAAAAACAAAAAATTCATGAAAGGAACCTTTAAAATTCTTATGTAGTGCTTTAATTGTTTCTTGTAGCTTTACTTTATAAACGTTGCTTTTTAGCAGGCTCCATTATGCATGCGAAAATAGTACTAGTATAGGACCACCTCTGAATCCATACGTAACAAGATTAATTCAAGCCGATTGGAACTTGGCACGAAAGATTGGGGGGTTGTTTTAGTAATTACACAGACTGTGAGCCTTTAATCAATTCACACATAAGGGATCATATTAATTAAGAAATATGTTAAAAAAAATTGACCTAGAGGAGCGTGAGAGCGCGTGGTATGTCAGCTTGGGATTTACGGTATATTTAGTAATATTAAAAAACAGGAATGTGGAGGAAATGATGGCTAGATTAGATGAGTAACGGCTAATGGTGATACTTGACAGAGAATATGCTTTAAGCTTTAAGAAATAAATTAATAATAATAGCAATTAAAAAAGAAAAGAAAAAAAAGATGGGAAGGGATGGGGTAGCATTCGGTAGGTGATTTGGGGAAGAAACTTATTGTCCCTAATGATTATTTAACACTAAGGCTGGCCTCTTCCCCAACCATAATTAGCGCCGATACTGGCCCAGGAATCCTGCCACACTCCAAAGCTAAGCATTCTTGTTTCACGGTGAGCCCGCCGGCTGGCCTTCCTTCCTCGGTGGGGCCCCGGAAAACACCTGTCGGTTTTGGTACTCTAACGACATTTGGTACATATTTTGTTACGAAATATTACGTTGATCGTAAAAATTTAACCGGTAATCATATTATTTTATAATCATGTCTATGTATCCCATTATATGTTTGTGTATTAAGATATGTCCTTTGGATAATAGGCTTAATAGCAAACATATATATATATATATATATGAAGTTGAGTCTTTTGACAATTCAAAATTTCAAATCTTCTGTTTTGGTTTTTGAATAAAAAAAACTTTTACATTTTAAAATTCAAAAATATTACACCATTTGTTCATATTTTGATAAATTTATTTCCACAATAATTGTAATTTTAAACTCTAATTATGTTATTTTTGTTTCCAAACAATTAAAATATTTACAAAAACACTGTTTGGAGTATCCTAAATGAGTCGGATATAGACACAATGTACAAATTTTTTAAATTTAAAATTGTGAATATATTTTATTGCAAAAACCAAACCATAGATGTGCAAATTGCTGAAATGTCAAAATTCAAGATCTTTTTTACAATTAAACCTATTACCAAATTTCTTAGACCCATATGGATGCGCGCGCTGGAACATGACTTTTGGTATACAGAAATGACAACGCACAAGGATGTCAAACCTCAGCTGGCCCTTCTATTTAGATTATAGAAAAGAAAGCTTGTCACTTGCACTAGTCTTGATCATATTCATCGATGCTATGTCCGTTTATAGCCTTTAAGAGCCTTACACTGACTCTAAGAACATTTTTCAATTAAATAGCTGTTTTATAATTAATAACAATAAAATCAAATTATTTTCCTTCCAGAATTGTAGAAATAGTACTGTTAAATTTACTATATATGTTTGCTTATCAAATTTTGGTGGCATTTGTTTAGCGTGTAGACCAGGCAATTATTTCATTTCATAAAAATGTATGCTCATAGCTAGAAACATGATATGTAGTTATTGTAATTGAAATTTGATCGTCTTAATGGGTTATGGGGTTTAGGACCCTCTATAAACAAATTATGTCGCCAGTTTGTACATGTCTATATTAAGATAATTAAAAAAAAATAATAATAATAAATTAAAGCATAGTCTAGGTTAGGAAGAGGATCATATGGGGATGGGTTTATAGTAGGGCATATAATAGCGGGTTTTGCACACCAACCCAAAAAGAGTAAGCCCAAATCCAAATATGATTTTCGTGCTGCCGCCAGCTCAATTGGACAAAGTCTATGGTGGTCTACAAAGTTCTCATCTGCTTTTGAATATTAACCCCTTTTCTTAACGTCTTAAAAAGCAATTATATGGGTAGGAATTTAGTTGGGGTGTAACGTTTTTATCCCCAAGGTGAATATGCCTTTTATGGCTTTATCTTTTAACAAAGCCATTGGATTATTGTTTTGCAACGTTGAATACAGGCACATGGTAGGGACTCTAAGTAATCCCCCAATTTTTTAATCTTATAAAAAAAGAGAAAAAAAAAAAACCTAATATTTAGTTACATGTGTTTCCCACCACTTCCAATAATGTACGGTTGAGTTAAGTTGCTACAGGACTACTCCAATGTACAAAGACTATAGTCATATATCATCAATTGAAAACCCTGGTAGCAAAACAAATATAACAAGAGTACTGGGTAATTCTGCTCAAGCTCAATACTTACCTGACTGGCCATTCTGTATTTTTGGTGGGGTATTGTATTGCATTGGTAATTAGAATAACGAAGTAGATGCAACTGTTGATTGAACTGACTAATTATATATAGCTTGTTGTAGAAAAAGGGATGCAAAACAACCAGTGATAGCTTTTAGCAATATCTCCTAGATAGGTGAAATTACTCGATGAACTACATTGTTATGCAAACTATGTATCCTTTGGCAGTTATATTTCATCATGTATCAAATAAAATGGGGAAAAAAAAAAGAACCGGTTGAAACCATCACTTTATGTATATAGTCGACATATGTACATACGTACGAGAAGTAACGTTAGTAATGATTGATACATGCCTAGTGCACCCTAGGAATCCTATCATGGACGTCCCAATAAATGGTGGAGATGTGTTGGATGCAATTCGACAGGTATGGCATATTTTGGCCATTCATAGAGAGATTTAGCTAGTCTTAGATGCATTTTTACCTTTTATTGGCGAGATCCTCATAGTGGAACTCACGCGTACCCTACTTCGATAAAAAGTAGAAATTAGTAACACGTTTGTTCGAAATACTGCTCTGTATTGAGATAAGTCTCATATGGTCTCATGTTAGAAAATGTGTCGATCAAGTCCTATACTAGCATAAGTCTTAGTTTGTCTTGCATGAAAACTCTAATTGACCATTTTCACAATACAAAAACCATTATCATCGATCACTATCTTCTATTACTATTTTCACTCAGAATATTGCTTCTGCACAATTATTTCCTGCTGCCACATACTTACTAATAAAATTTCATTTGTTATCCTAATTAGGGATGGCAATAGGTTGGGTTCATAGTGGGTATGGTTCTCCTGCATTCGTATCACTTATCCCGAACTTGTAAGAAAAAAATCAAATCTATATCCGCCCCATTTATTCGTTTAAGTTGGCGACACGGGTTCGAATATTCCCTAAATGAGTAAGCGGGTACTTGCGGGTATTCATATATTCGTCGGTTAGAAAAAAAATACTAACTTTTTTTTTTTCTAAATATATATATATATATATATATTCATAACTCATTTTTACACAATATCAAGCAAATTCAAATCATATTCAACCACATTACAATAATCTAAAATGAAATAAGTCTCAAAAATATAATAATTGTCCAACACAAAAGAATAATAAATAAAAGATGACAGATCATAATATTCTGAAATAACTTCTAATTTTGAACGAATCTCTTGTTCTTTATGCCATTTGTTCGACTTTTCTTATATGATTTTGTCTTACTGAGAAAAAAATTGTAAAAAAAAAAAAGACAAAAATTGTAAAAAAAAAAAAGACAAGTAAAAAATTTTAGAGATTATCAAACAAAAAATATTTTATAGAATTCTATACATCTTTTTTAAACTAATTTTGAAATCTATCTACCTATGCTTATCCTAATATGTGTATATATATATATAAAAATATATTATTTTCTCAATTTTTTTTAAAAAAACAAAAATGTAGAAACAACCAGACCAATATTCCGCTATATATGACTATCCCAGTCCTTAAGCTATAGCTTTTTATAAATATTACAAATGCAAGTTGAGTGTAATTAGAAATACCTGAAGATGGCTAGTGACTGCATAATCGTGGAGGTGCATAGTTTCGAGCTTTGCAGCCTTAGAATTGCGGCTGCTTGTGGGCTTGTGGATATATTGCAAGTTATTGGATAAGTAGATTATAATCGGCTTAAGGCTTAGCTATTCTTTCCCTAATGGGCTTAGATGTTTCTTACTTGAATAAATAGGATGAATACCACATTTTTTTCTCATTAATTAAATCTAACACTATACCACCAGCTTTCGAATTCTTGATGAATTCTTAACAGATTCTTGACATAAGTAGTAATTTTGACGGATTCTTAATGAATTCTTGACTAATTCTCTTTCAAAAGTTGTAGAATCTAACAATTATAGTAAATTTAGTTAAATATTTGAAAAAGTGATAATTATCTATTTAACCCTTACGGTATCTATGTTTTATATATAGACATTTATATTTATATTTTTTAAAAAATAACATATAACTTTATAACCGGGTCAGGTTCGGAGACGGGTACATATAAACCCGAATCCGTCCCAAACCAGCTTTGGATATTATCTTGAATATTTAAACCTGATGCAAAAATCCGAATAATCAAGTACCATCCGCCATATTAGGGTCGAGTATCCGTGAGTAAATCATTTTCAGGTTAGATTGTCATCCCTAATATTAATTAGTTCACTTTTTCATTTTTTTCCACTCATTTATCAACTCGTGGGGCTCTCAAAATGGTTGGTTGCAATTAATTTCCGCACTTCAACGACACCAAAAATACTAATGTGAGTCCCTAAACACATATCTCCTAGATGCTTAAATAAAGGTCTTTTTTCTCCGTATTTTAACTCCTCCTTTTCGTTACATTTAGTTTGCCATGCGGCAGCCATAGTTGGCTTCGTGAGTACTTACTGAGAACTTTTATGACAAGGACAAAGGACGACCCATTGTCACGGAAAATACAAGGATGACCCATATCTGATAAGCTCTGCGCAGGGATGGGATGTATTTAGATATTGGAATTCACTACAGCCATAAATCTCATTGACCAAGCCAAAAATTGAAGTGTTTCTGAATTTCTCATGTTATCATATATTATACACATTGGACTATTTAATTGAGAAATTAAGTAAAATCATATTAAACAGTAATAGGAATCTATCTATTATTGAATACAATTACTAGAAATATTTCGTATGATTTGAAAAAACTAATAATTTCCATTCCATAAAGAATTTTCACTTCGCCTTAAAAAAAAAAAAATCTAATGACTAATTCATTTAACAAATTATTAAAAACAAACAAAACTGAGAGGAATTTTGGGCGAGACCTTGTAGTGTCTGCGCCTAGGCCCTTTTTGGTGAGGGTGCAAGTTGCCCAATTTTGTGATGCTCAATTCTTCACCAAACTGACCAAAATTATTTAGGGCTTCTAACAAAAATGCAGGCCCAAAATCAGAAAAATGGCATCCCGTACGATCTTTTCAAAATTATTTCCAGAGATACGGTGCCCTGCGTATCAGTTTCGCTAATTTTCTCACTTCTCCACTCACTTCGTCTTCAACATAGAATTTTTTCTCAGAATAATCTCTACGCACACGACCTCTCTCTTCTTGACTACAATTTCAACTTCAGTGGCTTCTCCCCGATTCGATCGACGAACCCTTTTATCTTCATCGAACTTTGCTCAACTCAGGGCTGACCCATCACGACGCAGCCACTACCATCACCCTTCTGTCCATGGTAAGGGACGGAGGGCTCAAGGCCCAACGGGGACTTGAGCCTCTGCTCAAATATTTTTAAGTAGCAATACATATAGAGTATTTCTATTTTCTTAGCTTAAGTTATATAAAAAGCCCCCGTCAAAACTACACAAAATAAAGAATAGTCTCCACGAATTAAATTAGACATTTAACAAAAGGCAATACCAAATTTTGAATAAATCTCTTAATTTGATAGTATTTTCGAATAAAAATTATAACTTTAAGCAAATAAATTATAAAAATCTCTCTTGTTCTTTTTTTTTTTTCAATAAATAAAAACCATACTTTTTAATTTCCTTATCCCTCTTAGCCCTAGAATAAAAACAAACACAAAAGGTTATGGCTTTTCAGTTTTTAAATTTTAGTGACGTCTGCACTTGCATAAAAAAGAAAAAAAATGAAGATGAGATGCAAATTATTTGATATTATTGTTAACTATTAAAGATTGGAATTTGAAAAATTAGAAATAGAATAAAAGCTAATATTATCTATTTATAATTATTCTTCTTCTTAATTATTATTTAGGCTCTTGTTATTTTCAAATAGTAATTGTGGGGTCTATTCCTAGATCATGCATTATATGGACGGTTAAGTAGCATGACAGGTAGCAGAGGACATACCATTCGACACGTGTCTAAGAAGATTGCTGGAAAGCCATATAAGTCGCACGTGATACTGCATGGGTCCGTTGGTTTTCGCAGGCCAAGGCCAAATCCAACCCAGACCCGGGATGGTTTCAGCCTAATCTAATGCTTACCTCGACAGCTAGGGGTCAGAAGCCTCGAGGATCTTCTGCTAGAAGATCGTCGGGGGTAGCGCGCCGCTCTAAACCTAGACATGGCGTCCAATGCGATTTTAGGTAGGCGTACACATTGGGCAAACTGTCCCAACAGGACAGCGGATTGTCGAAGCCTCTCCCCTGCTAGGATCATACCGTTGGAGATGGCGGAAAACAGATCGTAATAATGCGGGAAAAATTTATAGTAATCATACCCCAAGATTTCCGGAATAAGTCATGATGAGAAATGGTACTCAATCCTGAGATGGGGAGCTGGTAGGTTCTCAGTTCGAGGATAAAATATATATGCCACACATCCCCCCGAAAAAGGGAACAGTAGAAAGAAAAACTCTGATAAGCAAAAAGAAATTTAGTCCTTTGCTATTCAATCTCAAGAGAAAATATTTGACTTAAGTATCAGAGAGTCTTTGTAGGTGGTCGCCCCCGCCTCTCCGATCCGGCTTGAGATCAAAAGCATCTTGAGATAGCAAAGAAATATAGACAGTTGGAAGGAACAACACCAACGACTTGAAGACACGTGGATAGTTGGCAAGAATAGTACTAACATGAAGCCACATGGACAGTTGGTAAGAATAGCTCCAACAGTTTGGCGCCGTCTGTACGAAAAGGGGGCGCGAGAGAAAGAGTAAGAGTCTTACGACCGCGTTTTCCCCGAAAAAGAAGCCATACGACATCAGATGATACCCTCGAGAATGATAATAATAAGCATGCAGCCTAACACTAAAGGAAGCTTCCTAAAAGCACGACCCAGTCTAGAACAAAAGTTGGACCAAATACTTGCCGCCTTGACGAAAGCTAACAGGAAGGCGGAAATGGCTCATGAGGCCGTCCTAGGCTTAAAGAATGAGGTCGCCGAAGTTCACATAGACAATGCCCGCCTTGAAGAGCTGCTGGCAAGTGAAGCCAGGAGCGGGTGAAGGGAGGATTTCGACGAAGAGGTCCAGCAAGAGTTCAGGGGACGACAATAGCCAAGGGAAGTCCCTGCCCTATCCAGATCGTGGGTGCAAGGAGAACAGCAAAGCCAGACAAGGCCCTTCCAGGCGGGAATGGCAGTGGGCAGATGACACCATAAAAACCCAGAAGATGCGCTCTCTGACTAGAAATAGGAAATGATGGCGGAGCTGAGTAAAAGACTCGAGACCCATCACAGTCAGACCCCCGCCGATATAGCAAAACAAACCGTGCGTGGAATCAACCGAACAGCCTTCGCCGACTGGATTTATTTGGAGCCTAAGCCAAAGGACTTCACGACTTTGACTTTCAGACTGTTCGAAGGGAAGACCGATCCCCTCGACCACGTATATCTTTTCCAGTAGAAGATGGTTCTAGATACCAGAGACGAAGCTGTGATCTACAAAGTCTTCTCCACCACCTTGACGGGACCAATCCTGCTATAGTTTAGGAAACTCCTAGAGAAGTCTATAAACAGGTTTGAAGATTTTTGTAAACTTTTCCTGAAGCAATACGCAAGCGCTTGGAGGCAGCAGAAGACCATGTAAGACCTGGACCGGTTGGAGCAATCCATGAATGAGTTCCCAAGAGAATATTTATCACGTTTCCTGGAAATGATGTTAGTGCATGACGCAGACTCGACCCAAGCTGCAAGCTCTTGCGTCCCAGGCTTATAGCTAGGATCGATGCTGTCAGACCATCTACTCTTAAATCTACTGTACGACATGACCGACGTCCTGGTAAAATCAGAAGGGGCATTTAGGGTACTAGAGAGCCACTAGAAAGCACCTAAAATGCCAACAGAAACCCCGGCCACACAAGAAGTAAAGAGGCTTATGCCAGCCCAAGAGACGACCCCAAAGCAGGCAGCCCTATCCCAAGCCAATCAAGAAAGCAACAAGAGGAGGAAAATATTTAAAGACCCTCTGCCAAAGTTTGAGCTAAATGCACTAATCAATGTGATCTACCTCCAGAACAAAGACGAAGGCATTTTTAAAGATCTCCTCAAGTCCGGCATCCCTGACCACATGAAGAACAAAAGTAGGTACAAACAGTTCCATAGGGATCATAGACACGACACCATCCACTGCCATAGCCTTTATAGGCAGGTTATGATGGCGATCCAGGTTGGCAAGCTAAAACAGTATGTGAAGGCGAGCAGAAGCCAGTCCGAGGGGGACGCCACTAGTCTAGGAAAAAGAAAGCAGACCCAGGCCTCCGGGTCTGGGGAGCAGGTTCTGAGGATAGTACCGATGATTGTGGGTAGACTAGAGCCGACCTAGAGTCAAGAAGATAAGGGAAAGTGCTAGAAAATAACTAAAGAGAGGGTAAAGCACTTGAGAGGCCTGGGACATTTCGTGAATCACCTGGCGATGGGGGAGAGCTATGCCTCAATCGCCCCCATCACCTTCACCCAGTAGGATTTGGCCACAGTGCGCCTACCTCATGATGACCCCTAGTGATTAAGCTACAGATTGACTCCGTAATGGTGGGAAGGGTTCTAGTCGACGGCGGGAGTAGCGTCGATGTCCTGTTCCTCAGCACTTTCGAGAACATAGGTCTGAATCGGAGCGCGCTTAGGCCGACCTATCAACTACTATTCACCTTCAACAGTAGTAAAGTCAGCCCCTTGGGCATCATGTCTTTGAAGGTTTGTGCTGCAAAAAGGTGCCTAGACGTAGATTTTGTCATCATAGATTGCCAGTCCTCATTCAATGCCATCATAGGGAGGGGATAAATCCACGCCATGCATGGGGTCGCCTCCACCCTCCACCAGGTCCTAAGATGCCAATCAAAGGACGGTACTTACAGGATGGACATTAAGGGAGACCAGACCTCTGCAAAGAAGTGTTTTTCGACCACCTTAAAGGGAATTGAGGGAAGCGCGAACGTTTGGACAGGGGATGAATAACAATCAAAAGACTGCCTGCCAGCATACATGAAGTAGATCGAAGAGGAGCCTGACAGGCAAGAAACCACGATTGAGGAGCTAGTAGCGGTCTTTTTGAAAGAAGTAGAACCGGAGAAAGTAATCCTGATTGGGGCCCTACTGCCTGAAAGGGAGAGGAGTGAGCTACTGGATTTCCTTAGACAGGACAAGGACGTCTTCGCGTGGTCCCATGATGACATGCCTGGAATAGACCCCGCACATGCCTGCCACCATCTGAACATAGACCCTAATTTTCCTCCTGTTCGACAAAAGCCCAGAAGGTTCGCGCCGAAGAAAAATATATCGATCAACAAGGACGTCGAGATACTATTTGATAACAGCCTAATCATGGAGTACGTGTACCCATGCTGGGTCTCCAACCCGGTGATGGCAAAGAAGAAGAGCGGCGACGATCGAACCTACATAGATTTTACCAATCTGAAAAAGGCCTGCCCGAAAGACAGTTTTCCCCTTCCAAAGATCGATCAAATGGTTGATGCGACAGAAGGATTCGACATGATGAGTTTCCTAGACAATTACTCTAGATACAACCAGATCCCTCTATGCAAAAAAGACTTGATCCATACGGTATTCATTACTGAGTGAGGTTTGTACTGCTACAAACGCATGCTTTTTGATTTGAAGAACGCGAGGGTGACTTACTAGAGGCTCATGAACAAAATGTTCACTGAGCTGCTGGGGAAAATAATGGAGGTCTACATCGACGACATGGTCAGGAAGAGCAAAGAAGCTTCAGACCATCTGGGGCATCTGGACAAGTGTTTCCAAGTTCTGAGGCACTACCGAATGCGTCTGAATCCTAAGAAATGTGCTTTCGGGGTGTCCTCCGGCCAATTCCTGGGGCACATCGTAAGCAAGAGGGGCATTGATGCCAATTCGACCCAGTTATCGTCAATCGTAGATGTACAAAGGCCTTCAACCGTTAGGGAGGTCTATCGTCTAACGGGGAAGATAGCCGCACTCAACCAGTTTGTCTCCAAAATCTCAGACCGGTGTAAGCCTTTCTTCCAATGTATAAAGAAAAGCTTCCCAATAGTTTAGGGGGAGGAGCATGATAGGGCACTGATAGAGCTCAAACAGTACTTAAGTCACCAACCCATCCTAGCTTCCCCAGCAGAAAGACAGTGCCTACGTTTATTTGGCAGTGTCCGAAGTAGCGAGCAGCGCTGTACTGTTCATCAAGGAAGATGGCAAGCATAAGCTACTGGTAATTTCAAAAATAAATTTCTAAAAAACCGATTTTACCGAAAATGATTTCTGCAGTTTTGTAAAAAAATCAAGAACGCAACAGAATAGGTATTTTAAAATTTTCTTGAAACTTTACAAAACAAAAAAATGTAGGATCATTGATCTAACATAAATCAATTCATGGATCTTGGTTTAGGTAAAACCTAGAAATACATCACAACCATTGAGCCTTCCTATCTATTCTCTAGAGCCCGTTGAATGATCCGGTGTGTGGGCACCTTCTTGATTCCCAACGAGAGATGAGAGAATGATCCAGTAGACAATCTTCCTTCTCCTTGAGTGCACGTCTACGACCATGGGTATCTCTCCCTTAGCGGCCATAAACAAATATGGGACTTCTCCCACAGCGACTCGTATCTCCCACTCTTTCTTTTTCTCTCTGTCATATGAAATCTATAGTTCATGGACTGTAGTAGGGGTGTTCAAACCTTAGTATGGCTTAAGAGAACTTTTCTCTTAAGAATTTAAAGAGATGTAAACCGTGATGGGCTTATTGGGCTCAACTGACCATTCAATTAGTTATTGGGCTATGTGTGAGCTAGATAGGGGACCTTAAGGATCCAAATAATCTAAGCTCCAACGGGCTAACTACTGATAATCATAATTAACTCTTAATTATGATTGGGCCTTGTCCATTAATATTGGGACACTCCACTATAGGCCCAATATTGTACTCTTAGACTAAATATCATATATTTTTTGTGAAGTTAATTAATACTTTGATTAACTTGATCCATTTAGCATATACTATACCTGCAGATATACCCCCATACAATGCCATACTAGTGAGGTGAAATTACCGTATTATCCCTCTAGTACATATTTACTTTTAAGTTACCATTTTTCATCTAATGGATAATAATTGACTACGGTGTTTGTAGCTGCTCGTACAAACATAGTCAAATTCACAAAGTGAATACATGGTGCTTGGTTTTTTATTATCCAAGTCCTTGAAAAAACTCAAAGTGACATTATATGCATGGTGTCCAAATCATGAAAGGCGTTCTCGTCATTTCACAAATCTTATCTTCCAAGATACCGGAGTTCGAACAATATAATCGGAACTAGTCCTTTAGTAAGTCAAAAAGATAAAACTCACGAAAGCAAGTCCAAAAATCACTAGGATTAAGATAATCTTGCAATAGTGCTAGATTAGTGAAAGATAGAATATTGAGTTACGTGTCACGACTCTAGCCTCAAACTAGACAATCGTGCGGCACTTAGCACAGTCTGTCGCACTAAGTCAGCCTACCAATATTTAGGAAAGGGACTTAGAGTAAGCTTTGGAGACAAAGTGGTAAGGATGAGAGAGTTTATGTGAATGAAAGATTTATATTACTCTTAGAATGCTTAAAACTCTCACGAATGGGACTTGTATACAAATGAACCCAAGGAGTCCTTTATATAGGCAAAGCCTAAACCAACCAAGGGTTAGGATTGTGCCAAGTGGCATGATCTTACAAAAGGGTCTAGATTATTTCCAACTAAAGTTATAATATCTACAAAGATATTTACATAGAGAATTCTAGAGCAACCATGATTTAGATCCTTCTTAGAGGTTCATCCACCATCTTGGCTCTTCCAAGTTATTCTAGGAGCTTCTAAGACCATCCAACCTATCTATCACCATCTGGGCTTGTCTAGAGCCTTCTAGGACATAGTAGCGCCATCTAGAGTCTTCTAGTATGGCCAAGACCTCTCTTGATCATTCTAGAAGTATCCACCACATTCTAGGGTCTTCCTCAATCCTCTTGGGTGAGCAGTATATATATATAGAGGACCTTAAAGCCATGAGCAACAACATTTGGATTTTTGGGAGCCAAATGAGCGGGGTGTAATACCCTCCCCCACTCAAGTTCGCGACGTCCCCGTCGCGCTATCGACTTTGCACCGCTCGATATGGTTTTTGAATTGCCACAAGGCATCTTCATGCTCCCAGCTAGCCTCGGCCTTGGGCAAATTCTTCCATTTCACTAAGTATTCCTGATAATTAGGAATACCATGTCGATGGATCAAGCGTTCAGCCAAAATGTACTCCACCTCTTTATCAAAAGAGGCCACTATTACAGTAAGAGCCCTTTTAGATTCGCCCCTCAAAGGATCTCTCTCATCTCTATGGTAGGGTTTTAGCATGCTAACATGGAAAATAGGGAAAATCTTTAACTTGGTAGGGAGTTGAAGCTTATAAGAGACCTTACCTATACGGTTGAGTGCTAGAAATGGACCCTCGTATTTGCACACCAACCTTTTATGCACCTTCCTTAAGGTTTTGAACTGTCGGGGCAGTAACTTGACAAGGACTAAATCCCCTTCTTGGCACTCAATGTGCCTCCTCTTTTTGTCAGCCCACTTTTTCATTCTTTTAGAAGCTTTGTTCAAGTAGGCCCTAGCAAACTCTTCTTGTTCATACCATGCCTTAGCAAACTTGAATACTACGGGACTCACTCCACCGTAACTTGTCACTAAGGTATGTGGGGTCATAGGTTGTTGACCCATGACTATCGCGAAGGGACTCTTGCCTAGAGACTCGCTACATCAAGTGATTTTGCCCAATCTTTTTGATTGGCACTCACAAAGTGCTACAAATATGGCTCCAGCAAGGTATTCACCCTTTCCGTCTGGCCATCGCTTTGGGGGTGAAAGCTAGTAGAAAAGTTCAAGTCTGATCCTATCAACTTGAACAATTCTGTCCAAAACCTTCCAGTGAATCGGGGATCATGATCACTTATGATATTTGATGGGACTCCCCAAAGCTTCACAACATACTTCATAAAGAGCCGTGCAGTCTCATCAGCGAGACAATCAGGTGAAGTAGGTATAAAGGTGGCATACTTGCTGAAGCAATCAACCACCACTATAATGCTGCCAAAGCCCTCTGACTTAGGCAGGCTAGTGATAAAATTTATGGAAACACTCTCCCACAACATCCTAGGAATTGGAAGAGGTTCCAACATTCTACCCGGTGATTATTGGCACACAAGACAAGTTCGTACATAGGCCTCGACATCATCCCTTAGTTGAGGCCAATAGTAGCTAGATTTGATAAGAGCAAGAGTACGTTTCTAACCTGGGTAATCAGCCCACAAAGAATCATGGCACTTTTTGATAAACTCTTTTCTTAGGTTCTCCTTCTTAGGCACATAGAGTCTATTGCCTTTAGCATAGAGAAGTCCGTTGCTCAGCCAAAAACTTCTCATCTTTTCTTCCGTTACTAGGGGCATCAGACTCTTTGCAAGAACATCGTGTTCTAGTCCTTCCTTGATTTTCTCTATCAAGGTCCTATCTGGTCTGCTTAAGGCAGCCAACTCTGCCTTTCTGCTTAAGGCATCTGCCACCACATTGGCCTTCTTAGGCTTGTATTCAAGCTTATAATCGAACTCTGCCAAGAAGTCTTGCCACTGAGCTTGCTTGGGACTCAACTTTTTTTGAGTTTGAAAGTAGTTTATGGCTACGTTGTCGGCCATGATCGTGAAGTGAGTACCCAACAAGTAATGTCGCCACACCCTTAAGCAATGGATGACAACAGTCATCTCTTTTTCTTGCACAGTGTAGCGTCTCTCAGTGTCATTAAGCTTACGACTTTTGTAAGCAATTGGACGCTCTTCTTGCATTAGTACTCTACCAATAGCAAAATCAGAGGCATCCATATGTAGCTCATATATCCTTGAGTGATTGGGTAAGCTGAGAAATGGCTTTTTGCTTACCACCCTCTTCAAGTCTTCGAATGAAACTTGACACTCAAGTGTCCATTCCCAAGACTTGTTCTTCTTGAGCAGATTAGTGAGTGGCGCTGCTCTTGCTGAGTAGGACTTGATGAACCGCCTATAATAGTTCACAAGTCCGAAGAAGGATCTTAACTCTGGCACCTTAGTAGGAGGTTCCCATTCTTGGATGGCCTACACCTTGGCTTTATCCATCATAAGTTTCCCATCCTTTATCTTATGCCCTAGGAACATCACTTCCTCTTGGGCGAAGGAGCACTTCTCCTTCTTGATGAATAGTTAATTTTCCGTCAAGACCTTGAACACCTTCCTCAAATGTTTTAGGTGTTCTTCCATGGTCTTGCTATAGATGACTATATCATCAAGATAGGCTACCACAAACTGATCGAGATAGGGATGGAATAACTTATTTATGAGGGTGCAAAAGGTAGAAGGTGCATTGGTAAGACCAAATGGAATGAATAACGCGAGGGTGACCTACCAGAGGCTCATGAACAAAATATTCGCCGAGCTACTAGGGAAAATGATGGAGGTATACATCGATGACATGGTCATGAAGAGTAAAGAAACTTCGGACATCTGGGGTATCTGGACAAGTGTTTCCAAGTTCTGAGGCACTACCGAATGCGTCTGAATCCTAAGAAATGTGCTTTCGGGGTGTCCTCCAGCCAATTCCTGGGGCACATCGTAAGCAGGAGGAGCATTGAGGCCAACTCGACCCAGTTATCCTCGATTACAGATATACAAAGGCCTTCAACCATTAGGGAGGTCTAGTGTCTAATAGGGAAGATAGCCACATGCAGTCGGTTTGTCTCCAAAATCTCAGACCAATGTAAGCCTTTCTTCCAATGTATAAAGAAAAGCTCCCCAATAGTCTGAGGGGAGGAGCATGATAGGGCACTGACAGAGCTCAAACAGTACTTAAGTCACCCGCCCATCCTAGCTTCCCCAGCAGAAAGACAGTGCTTGTACGCATATTTGGCAGTGTCCAAAGTAGCGAGCAGTGTTGTACTGTTTATCAAGGAAGATAGTAAGCATAAGCTGCTGGTAATTTCAAAAATAAATTTTTGAAAAATTGATTTTATTGAGAACGATTTCTGCAGTTTTGTAAACAAATCAAGAACGTAGCGGAATAGATATTTTAAAATTTTCTTGAAACTTTACAAAACAAAAAAACATAGGATTGTTGATCTAACATAAATCAATTCATAGATCTTGGTTTAGATAAAATCTGGAAACACTTCACAATCATTGAGCCTTCCTATCTATTCTCTAGAGCTCATTGAATGATCTGGTGTGTGGGCACATTGATTCCCAATAAGAGATGAGCGAACGATCCGGAAGATGATCTTCCTTCTTCTTGAGTGCACGTCTACGACCATGGGTATCTCTCCCTTAGCGGCTATAAACAAACATAGGACTTCTCCTGCAGTGACTCGTCTCTCCCACTCTCTTTTTTTCTCTCTGTCATATGAAATCTACAGTCCATGGAGTGTAGTAGGTGTGTTCAAACCTTAGTGTGGCTTAGGAGAACTTTTCTCTTAAGTATTTAAAGAGATGTAAACTCTAATGGGCTTATTGGGCTCAACTGACCATTCAATTAGTTATTGAGTTATATGTGAGCTAGATAGGGGACCTTATGGATCCAAATAGTCTAATCTATAATGGGCCAACTACCCATAATCATAATTAACTTTTAATTATGATTGGGTCTTGTCCATTAATATTGGGGTACTCTACTATAGGCCCAATATTGCACTCTTAGACTAAATGTCATATATTTTCTGTGAAGCTAATTAACACTTTAATTAACTTGATCCATTTAGCATGTACTATACCTGCAGATATTCCCCCATACAATGCCATACTAGTGAGGTGAAATTACCGTATTATCCCTCTAGTACATATTTACTTTTAAGTTACCATTTTTTATCTAATAGATAATAATTGACTACGGTGTTTGTAGCTGCCTAAACAAACACAGTCAAATTCATAAAGTGAATTCTTGGCGCTTGGTTTTTTATTATCCAAGTCCTTGAAAAAATTCAAAGTTACACTATATGCATGGTGTCCAAATTATGAAAGGCGTTCTCGTCAATTCACAAATCTTATCTTCCAAGATACTGGAGTTCGAATCATATAATCAGAACTAGTCATTTAGTAAGTCAAAAAAATAAAACTCACGAAAGCAAGTCCGAAAATCACTAGGATTAAGGTAATCTTGCAATAGTGCTAGATTAGTGAAAAATAGAATATTGGGTTACGACACTTAACCTCAAATTCTATTTTCACTTGGTCCATTTCAATGCATTTATAACTTTCTTATAACGCACTAATGAACACCTCACACGAACAATTATTTATTACTCATTATTAATCATAGAAACTTTTAGACATTTGTATAATAGAAAACATAAACATCACATGTATATTATTGGGACATAATATAGAATTTATTAATAACAAATAGATAACACTTAAATCCAATAAATATTGTTTAAAATGCCAAACAAAGAAACTGCTTTCTAGGGTATATTCCCAACAGAAGCCGGTATTCTACACGAGCCGCATGCTCCTAGATGCAGGGACTCGATATAGTATGGTGGAGAAACTGATTCTTGCTATGGTCAATACTAAGAAGAGACCAAGGCAGTATTTTGAGGCACGCTCAATCACGGTGTATACGAATTTCCCCATCCGATAGATCTTGGCCAAACCAAACCTATCAGGATGACTAACCAAATGGGCCATCGAGCTGGGGATATACGACATTGAGTATCGGCCTCATGTGGCAAAGAAAGAGCAAGTCATGGCAGATTTCCTCATAGAAATCCAATCCTTCAGTAAGCCACGTGACCCACCGCAGACACCTCTGTCTCCCATCCTTTAAGCCTGGACCCTCTACATCGACGGATCCATGAATACCTCAGGGTCAGGCATTGGGATAGTCTTGCAGACCCCAGTAGGACTCAGGATAGAGAAATCTTTGAGACTTGGTTTCCAAGCAACAAACAACGAGGTGGAGTACGAAGTGATACTACAAGTCATCGAGCTAGCCCTACACTTCGGAGTAGAAAACATCACAGTAAGGATTGACTTGCAGCTGATTATGGGTCAAGTTAGGGGAGACTTTGAAGCGAAAGAGCCCCGATTACATAAGTACTTCTCCAGAATAATAGGGGCGAAAGCCTGCTTTAATGAATTTAATATTGAACAGATACCTAGGGAGATGAACCAAAAGGCTGACGAGCTAGCCAGAAGTGTGTCGATGGGGGGGACAACCGAACGCATGGAGGTTTTGCTAGAAGGAAGACGCGCGAGAGACTCCTTGGAGAACTCTGCATGCCACATGACCGACTCTGAGAATGAAGGCTGGATGGGACCCATCACCCAATATCTAGTGTCGGAAAACCTGCTCGCAGATCAGATGGAGAGCCACCCAATACTCGATGGTGGGGGACAGACTGTACAGAAGTGTTGGTAAATTAACCTAACACTTAGGAAAAGTATGCATGCATGTAGATATGAAATGACACATGATTATATCATGAACGCATCGGAAAAATAAGCGGATTTAGGTTTTAAAATTTTTGCATGAAAACAGTTTTCATAACCATACAACATACAAGCATCATATAAAGGATCATGTACAATATAATTCAAACCTAGATACAAAACCCTAGAGATTAGATTAGGGTTTATCTTTTGTAGCGTGTTCCTCCTTGATCTTCTTCTTGATGGTGATCATACCTCCAACTCTAAATCTTCTTGTCTCTGCTCTTGCTCTTGGTTGATGAAGCGAGTGGGCACTAAGTCAAAACCTTCGTTGGAGAACGATCAAGAACACCTTCTTGATCCTATGGAACACCAAGACGTGAGATGAGATTATTAGATTATGAGAAACACTTTTCTCTCTCCCTTAACCTAGGTTGGCCGAAATCTCTCCCTCTCCTTATGCTTTTTCGTGTGAGTCCTTATGAGTTACTGTGTAGTTTTTTCTCTTATATATCTTATATATATGGGACCAAAAACTACTAACCCTAGTCCAATTAGGATTGGACTTGTGGCTTTGGGTGTATTTTTATAAATATGTCCAACTCATGAAAATTATTTATAAAAATACCAACTACTGTGTAGAATTATTATTTTACACAGTTTCATGAAACTAATTTCACAAATACCACCAATCAATTAATGAGCTTAATTGAGCTAGACAAGGCACCTAATAGATCCAAATAATCTAACTCTAATAATATGAAAAATATATAATACCTCTTATTATGGTATTTATATAACTATTATTAGTAAAGGGGACACTCGACTAAAGGCCCAATATTGCACTCTTAGATTAAATGTCATGCCTTTTATAGAGATTTAATCAACTTATCTTGATTAACCAATCCATCTAGCATATTCTATATCACATATAGAATCCCTATACAATGCCATAGTTGGATAGGTGAAATTACCGTAATACCATTCCAACACCTATTTACCTTTAAGTTACCATCTTTTTATCAAGGAATAATGTTGTCGATAATTTTGTTCTCAATGGCCATTTAGACAAAATTATTAACCAATTCACAAAGTGAATACTAATAACTTAGATTTAATTATTTCATGAATCTTGAAAGAACCTAAAGTGACATTAATATATAGTGTCCTTAACTATTTAGTGTTCCCATCAATTCATAAGCCATAACCTCCAATATGCCAGAGTTCACCTCTAACTTCGTAGAAGTTAGTCTTTTAACAAATCAAAAAGCTATAACCCATGAAAGCAAGTCTAGTTAAACATAAAGGATTAAGATTTATATGCTAAGAGCTAGGTTGTGATAATATAAGAATTGAGTTACGGCACTCCAATTCTTTATATTATCTGGTCTAGTTTAATACACATAACTTGTTTATGTTGTATTAGTATTTCTATCAGAAGTCAGATACTTCAATGATTTGAGACACATCATTCTCATTGAGATAAATAAACACTACAACCTATAGTAAATAAAGTATTCCATCTTTATTTCCAGATTGTAAACTATTTCATTTAGACTTAGATAAAGAAACAAGTCTCCCCATAATTAATACTTAATCATGTTTGTTTCTTTATACACATATAAAGTCATAGAATCTTTTTCAGATAAATAAAATATTCAACTAAGATATTTAATCTAGCAAATATCATAATTTCATATAAGAGATAGTTGTTTATACTTAAAAGGGTAAAATTGGAAATATGCTTTTTAAGGCAAAAATCCCAACAAAAAGATCAACGATGGGAATGATGCTGAGGTGCATAGGCCCCATAGAGGCACAGAAGCTAATGGAAGAAATCCACGAGGGAATGTGTGGCAACCACTCCGGCGGGCGGAGCCTCACCCACAGAACCTTAACAGCTGGGTATTTTAGGCCCTACATGATGATCGAGGTGGCCCAGTTTGTCAAGAAATGTGATAAATGCCAGAGGTTCGCCCCCTTGAAACACCAACCCATAGAAGAGTTCCATTCAAACATAACTCCTTGGCCTTTTGCTAAGTGGGCTCTAGATATTGTCAGAGAGCTCCCAAGAAGCCCCAGGGGAAGGAGATATGTCCTACTAGCCACCGACTATTTCACTAAATGGGTGGAAGCTGAAGCCTACGCAACCATCAATAAGGTAGACACGATTAACTTTATTTGGAAAAACATAATTTTCCAGTACAGAATCCCGAAAGAGATACATGCCAACTATGGCACATAGTTCCAAAACGAAAAGCTCAAGGAGCTGTGTGATTTGTATGACATAAAGCTCAGTTTCTCATCTGTAAGTTACCCTCAGAGGAATGGTCAGGCAGAGGCAACGAACAAGGCCATCTTCAGTAATATTAAAAAGAACTTACATGATGATAAAATAAAGTGGTTAGAAGAGTTACTAGCCGTTATATAGGCCCATCGATCCACAGAGCAGAGGTTAATGGGAAAAACGCCCTTTGCCATGGTCTATGGTTTAGAGGCTGTGATCCCAACTGAAATTGGCCTCCCGACCCTTCGCTCCAAAGTGATAAAAGACGCCTCATTGAAAGAGCAACAGCTAACCATAACAAAGACCTCCTTGAAGAAACAAGAGACATGGCCTTGATCCATCTGGCCTTGTACCACTAGCAAGCCAGATCTTATTACGAAAAGAAAGTTAATGCTTGCCGGTTTAACACTAGAGATTGGGTCTTGAAGGTCAGAATAGGAAATCCCTCGAAGCTAGACTCTAATTGGGTCAGACTATACATGGTGATCAAAGCGCCTGACTACGGCGCATATGTCCTAAAAGAACTCAAGATCGGGAAGAGCCTACCCAACACATAGAATGCTCAGCACTTAGAGAAATATTACGTGTAAGGCACATGTAAATGCTTATGTTATTAAATAGCCCAATTCCAAAGCGAATCAAGGTGTCTGCTACATAGATTTACCCACTAGTTTTCAATCCACAAGGGTCTACCCCCTAGTGCCAGACCTTTTAAGCTATTCGCACGAATAAAGGTCGTACTATGGGAATCTCATCGTGCAATAAAATACTTGCCGATGGCCCAAGAAAATATATGAAGACGAATGAGCTGTGTAATAAAATGCTTACTAGCAAATCTCACTAAAGATCATACTATGGGAATTACATTTTGTAATAAAATGCTTGTCGATAGCCAGAGAAAACGTACTAAGAGGAATGAGCTGCGTACTAAAATGCTTACTAGCAGACCTCTTTAAAAATCGTACTGTGGAAATTACATCACGCAATAAAATGCTTGTCGATGACCCGAGAAAACGTACGAAGAGGAATGAGCAGCGCAATAAAATGCTTGCCAGTAGACTTCTCTAAAGATCGTACTATGGGAATCACATCGCGTAATAAAATGCTTGTCGATGGCCAGAGAATACGTACGAAGAGGAATGAGCTGCGCAATAAAATATATGCCAGCAGATCTCTATTAAGATCGTACTGTGGGAATCACATCGTGCAATAAAATGCTTACCGATGGCCCTAGAAAACGTACGAAGAGGAATGAGTTGTGCAACAAAATGTTTGCCAGCAGACCTCACTAAAGATCGTACTGTGGGAATCACATCGCGCAATAAAATGCTTGCCGATAGCCCGAGAAAACGTACGAAGAGGAATGAGTTGCGCAATAAAATGCTTGCCAGCAAACCTTTCTAAAGATCGTATTGTGGGAATCATATCGCGTGATAAAATGATTGCCGATGGCCTGAGAAAATGTATGAAAAGGAATAAGCTGCATAATAAAATGCTTGCCAGCAGACCTCACTAAAGATCATAATGCGGGAATTGCATTGCACAATAAAATGCTTACCGATGGCCCGAGAAAACGTACAAAGGATGGGCTGCGTGAAAAACTTGCCGCCGACCCTCAAGAAACTCTTGCGCAATGAGGAAGAATTGAGCGACAATGCAACCTCCCCATAGAAAATCTTAGCTATGCGTAAGCTGAAGATAAACGGGGTTAGGGTCTATCCATTTGAAGTAGACCCTCCCTAGAGATCACCTTAGCTACACATAAGCTGAAGGTAAATGGGGCCAGGGTCTACCTGTTGGAAGTAGAGCCTCCCCAGAGAATACCTTAGTTACGCATAAGCTAAAGGTGAACAGGGTCAGGGTGTACCTTTATAAAGTAGACCATCCCTAGAGAGCACCTTAGCTACGTATAAGCTGAAGGTAAATGGGGCCAAGATCTACCCATTGGAAGTAGATCCTCCCTAGAGAACACCTTAGCTATGCATAAGTTGAAGGTAAATGGGGCCAAGGTCTACCTATTGGAAGTAGACCCTTCCCAGAGAGCACTTTAGCTACGTATAAGCTGAACGTGAACATGACCAGGGTCTACCTATCGGAAGCAGACCCAGACAAGTTACGAAAGACACTAAGCATGTAATCTTCCAGACACAAAGATGAAAGTTAAAACCAAATTCCGTTTATTGATACTTAAATTAAAGAGTTATTTGTCAGAGACAAGTCTCGAACGGACTCACAAGGACATGTTGGATTGATAATGCCCTGTTTGCTCCCAATGGGAGCCGAGTCCAGGCCTTTCCTTCTAAAGCGATGGGTCCAAGCAGGAATCAACTAACCCTTGGAGCTGGTTCCTGGCGCGATCCTATTTCAGATCGGAAAAGTCTAGCCATACGCACGGATCAAATTCTGCTAAGACAAGTCATAATAGTAAGAATACATCCTCAGAGCCGAACGAACCGGAACTCACATCCCAATCTTTGGAGTTAACCTTATCAGTCATAGCACAGAGAGGATTTACTAATAACTCCAAATCATATACAATTGGGCCAGACCCAGAGGTCGGCCAAACTGCCAACAAGGGAATGGTATCGTATATGATATCCGACCCTAACCACGAATGCAGGCAACAGAAGAAGAAAAATAAGATAAACGTGAAAAAAGTATGTCATTTTTCATTATTTAAATAGATGCTTGGAATAAGGGTCAGCTTTACGCTATACAGTTAGTACTTCAAACACACAAAAAAGTGAGGGTCCCTAATTACCTCTAGCAGGGTGGAGGAAAGGGAGGGGGTGACGCCGGCTATGGCACTTGGCTCAGCTTTGGCAGTGAATGGCATATCAGGTTTGGAGTCGCACTTGACGCTCTGTCAGTTAAAGTGCTAGGTCCAGGCTGACCCTCAAGAATCTCTGTGGCTTGTTCTGGAAGACCAGAAGCAAGCACGATCTCTTTGGCGACTGAGGCAAATATAGAGGGTCGATCATTCTCTTCGTCAAGTATCTTTAATACGTTAGCAGGATATATGATGTTAATCTCATCCCCTACTTGTTGCATATAGTACCCAACGGAGTAATGGTCCCTTTTGATGCCATTCTGCTCATCAAACTAGTCTGGCGTGACCACCTCTCTGTGGCCGTCAAATTCCCTATTCTCTGAGCCAGACCTATAGCTTTCCACAGAATGAATGTCCACCTGCCTCTGGTATCTTATCTTCAGCTTCTCTACGTCTGCCAGCCTATCTTTTAGTGCCGCCAGTCTCAGTTCCGCTTGCTACTACAACAAGTTGATCAGAAGAGTGTTAATATCGGCAAGGTCCTCACTGCCCTTGCGAGTCAGCTCCACCTGAGCTTCCACCAGTTTGTGGTGATCCAAATAGAGATGGTGGATTACCTCGTTGGACTGGTCGAGTTTGCACTATAGGGAATGACCCTCTAACTTGGCTTTCGCCTCGGCTTTCCTTGCCTCCTTAGTCTGATCGATGAATCTATCACGAGTGATGAAAGTCAGTCCCATCTTGTCCCCTGCATTCTGCAACTCCCGCTCCTTGACCTTGAGCTAATCTTAGGCCAACCGGGCAACCTCGGTCTCTGAGTGCAGACCTGGAACCTCAGCCTCAAGCGACTGGACCCTTTTCTTTGCCTCGGCCAAGCTGGTAGCCAACTCTTCACGTCCGGCCCTCTCGAATCTCAAGGCATGAGCCACCACACTGCTAACCTTCGCTTTGTCAAAGCTTCGATATAGGTCAAAGTCCACCCTCAATGCAACAAGGGTGACCTCACTCTACTTGGTCCCTGCAGCACAGGCATTCAGCTATCCGGTTAGCTCTCGGACATGAGAGGAATAGAAAGACTGAATGGCAGATAACTACAGAATATAAAAAAAAAGGGAGTCAGTATTCAACAAAGATACCAAAACCATGGACTTGACTGCTAAACGAAACAAATGTTTTCCAGGGAGAGCACCTCTAGCTTAAACTTCGTGGCTAGATCCTCTCCATGAGCATCATTTGCATTCGAGGAACGTGAGCCCTCCCTGCCTACTGCGAGGACACTTTCTTCCCCTGCCAAGAGCACTCCAGTAGCCTCTTTTGATGTCCCTGGAGTAGGGAGGGTAGGGGCAGTAGAGGATGGGGTGTCTACAAGTGCACCTTATGTGACAACCAGAGGTGGCGCACCCTTAGCAGAATAAGCCCCCATGACTGCTACAGCTTCAGCAGCCCCGACAATCACCTTACTTAGAGACCCACTTGGCTATAATTTTTTGGTCTTGTCTTGACAAACACTCTCGGATGGGCTGCCATACGCAGACCTCCTTTCTCCTCATGAAAGTCAGGGTAGCCCCATCATTGCCACTATTTGAAGAAGGGCAGTCCTGCCTCTCTTCCTCATCGGACTTTCCTTCATCCTTGACGGGCCGACTTCTCGACCCCGCTTCGTAGAGATCGGGTGAGGGGAAGATAGATGAGACTTCAGCCTAGGAACCCCCCTCGCTGAGTTCGGCAATTTCCCCACGAGGGAGAGCGGAACCGGACCTCGTGCTCGTCTTCGAGCCGGAACTAGGGGCAGAAGGAGCCGGCGCAACAAGCTCCCCTGGCAGGCTCAAAGGTGTCCCTTTACCGCACCTGGTCTTTATGGCCAGTGCCTACCGAGTCGCGGGCATACCTGCCTCAGGGGAAGGTGCCACGAGCGCGTCATCCTCTGATACGAATAGACCTTCCAGCTCATCATCCGAGCCTGTTCTTTGGGTGGCAACTCCCTGCCCCCGGCCTTGTCCTTAGAGAATACCACCAGACGCCGACCAGCAAAAACCTTGGATCGGGCTCTGTGGGCGATGGTACTCCCTTGGCTGGGGAGGGATTTGCCGAAGGGCTAGTGTCCAAACCTGCAGAAGCACGCAATGTGATTAAAATGCAGCCATGACCTAATCGATGAAGCCCTAGGGCACGAAACGGACTCACCCCTAACCCTTTTGGGGGCAACGTTTTCCTCACTTCGGAACCCTACGCACTCATTTTTCACGAGCTTCATCGCCTCTTTGAGCTCATGACTAGTGGGTACCATCAGGTCATTGGGACCTACCAACTGGTTTGAGGCCATAATCTGACGATCGACCATAGCAATACGATTCTGCTCATTTCGGTGGAACCAGTTTAGAGCTGAAGCATCAAGCTGGCTCCGAAGATGCTTGGTGATAACCCATGTGTCCAGCGGAAAGAGGAGATATGAGACCATCCTTGGCACCATGTTCATCACCTGGGGATTCAGAACGGCCTGAATGTGTCGGGAATCTCTAGAAGATCCAAAGACGATGACCCCCTCCAGCTCTTTGAGCTGCCCCGCCGACAGTCGTGGCTCAAACCTATTTTCCTCCACAGAGGCTGCGTGAGGCCAGATATCATGAGAAAAAATGGACAAAGTGCACGTAAATCCAAAAAAAAACATAACTCAATACTTTGCAGGAAAATTGGGAGAATTTGGAAACGCTCCCCGTTCACCCAAGGAGAGCACCACACCCCTCTGACGGTGTATAACCTGGAGTGAGAATCCCATTGCTTGTCTGACCTTGGCAAGCCCTAAAAAACATGGCGCCCCGGAAGCGGCTGGAGGTAAAAAGTAGAGCAAGAGATCTTTTAGGGGATAAGGGTAAGCTTGTAGGCATAGAAGACCACCTCTAGGTCGATATACATATTGAAGAGGACCGATAGAGTAGAGAGCTCCATCAGGATCATGACCTTGTTGGCGTTCAACTACATCGGGTAAATCCTCGTTAGGTTGAAGAACTGGTGGACTAGAGGAGGGAGGGGAAACCACAACCACTCCAAGTGTTTCCTCCCTAAGACGACAGAGCCTTCAGGGGCAGAGGGGTAGAGGTACCAGTCTGTCAGGCCCTCGACCCTTTGCAAGGTGACTCCGCTAGGGAAGCAAAGTTGCCTCCTTACTGAGCCTAACTCGGAATCCATGATAGAGCAGAGTTTCTGACTCTGATTCGGAGCCATTATCGTGAGGGCGATCAAAAAGAGCGAGAGTTTCGAGAAAAAAGGAGGATTCAGAAACCTTAAGATCTGAGAAGGTTGGATATTTCGAAAGAAAGGAAGTAAGAGCACTTGGAGATTTTGGTAAAGTAAGAGATGAAGACAAGTGCGGTTTTTATAGAAGAGAAGTCGAAAAGTTTCCTCTGGAGGAGAACTGTGCGAGGAATTTACATGGCACAGGTTGACATGTGCCAGATGTGGGGTCCACTCCAGGATTGTGCACTATGTGAATGGTTATGTGGCAAAACAGACAGCAGATGATACACTGTTCAACACATGGCCAAGAGGATCGTTGGAAAGCCACATAAGTCGCACGTGATACAGCACGGGCCCATTAATTGTCACAGGCCAAGGCCAAATCCATCTCAGACCCCGGATGGGTTCAACCCAATCTAATTCTTGCCTCGACAGCTGGGGTTCAGAAGCCTTGAGGGTTTTCTACCAGAAGATCATTGGGGGCAGAACGCCGATCCAGACCTAGACAGGGCATTCAATGCGATCCTAGATTTACATGCACTAGTATCAGTAATTGGAGAATAATGACTATAATGAGCCACACATACCCTTCAAATTAGCGGTTGTGCGGTCCATTATTAGATCATGCACTACGTGGACGGTTAAGTGATAGGACAAATAGTAGAGGACACACCGTTCGACACGTGTCCAAGAGGATCGTCGTAAAGCCACATAAGTCGCATATGATACGACATAGGCTGCTGGTTGTCATAGGCCAGGGCCGAATCCATCTTAGACCCTGGACGGGTTCAGCCCAATATAAAACTTGCCTCGACAGCTAGGGGTCAGAAGCCTTGAGAGTCTTTCGCCAGAAGATCGTTGGGGGCAGCGCGCCGCTTCAGACCCAGACAGGGTATCCAATGCGATCTTGGGTAGGAGTGCACATTGGGCAAACCGTCCCAACAGGACAGCGGGTTGTCGAACCCTCGCCCTTGCCAGGATCATACCGTTGGAGACGGGGGAAAATAGATCGCAACAATGTAGGGAAAATTACAGTAATCACGACTCGAGATTTCCGAAATAAGTCATGATGAGAAAATGGTACTCGATCCTGGGGAGCCAGTAGGTTCTCGATTCTAGGATAAAATATATATGCCACACATTCCCCCGAAAAAGGGGAACAATAGAAAGAAAAACTCTGATAAGCAAAAAAAAAAATTAGTTCTTTCCTATTCAATATTAAGAGAAAATATCTGATTTAAGTATTGGAGAGTCTTTGCAGATGGCCGCCCCTCCTCTCCGATCTGGCTTGAGATCAAAAGCGTCCTGAGATAGTAAATACACGTAGACAGTTGGAAGGAACAACACCAACAACTTAAAGATATGTGAATAGTTGGCAAGAACAACACCAACATGAAGTCACGTAAACAGTTGGTAAGTACAGCTCCAACAATATTAAACTTTATTAACGGAAAAATGGCATTATTGTGATCATGTAATGTGTTTTCTCTCGGTAATCAAAATGATATATCAATGAGTACGTCAATTTACTTATTTATATTATATTTAGTCAGTTTGATAACAAGGTAATTATGAAACGCTTTCAAGACTTAGAAACTGGCTCCACACAAATTGCAGGACTCGAGTATTTATTAATTATGAATTATAGTATTTGGCAATTTCAATTAAATGATTAAAATAGCGCTAGACCTGTTCGATAAAAATCATGGCTCTGTCACTGTCTATCACTATCTATAGTAATGCTGTACATGGTTGCAGCACCAAGAATCACGTGTCTCCAAAAAGCCCCGCTCCTCCTCCCAGCCACCGGCACGATTGTGCCTCGCCACTCCTTTTGGGGCTCTGCCACTCAAAAATAGGTATTCGTCACTTTTCGCCATGGATCCTATATTTCAAGGAATTTTAGTTTTTGCCCAGTTGATTTATAGGTATTAATTTGAGCTGTGATGTGTGTTTTTTTTTCTTATTAATTAGATGTTAACATGCTTGACTTGTTGTAAATGATTGTTCCTTTGATTTAAGTCTGTATTTGCTTTTTTTTTTTTCCCCGGTTCTTGTTTGTCTTTAGTTTTGAGCAATATATATAAAGCTGGTTGCTTAAATGTCTCGTGTGATAAAAGATTTTATATGAACGTAAGCTAAAACTGGTGAAATGACTTTTACATTTAAATTATGTATATTTTTCTTGGAATCCAAATATGACAAATTACTGTATAAGAGCAGAGATTTTTTTTTTTGTTTTTAATTCTTATTTTTTTCTTTTAGCTTGGCTTAGCTTAGCTTGTAAGTGCTTCAACTTTAAGGTTACTAATTGCTATGAAGCATGTGTACTGACACTAGCAACAAGTGGAAATTATGATTTGGGTTTAAAGATCATATTGTGTTCTCCACAATGACAGCGGTTTCTAAATGTAGGCAGGGCGGGAGTCTATTTGGCCACATGATCCTCATTCAGGATGGAGCCACTATGTCGTAATTCTTCGTGGACTTTCCTGCGTATCAAGAGGTTCAGACCTTGTATAATTTTCTAGTTTATATGTTTTTTCAGTTTAGATCTTCTATTCGAGTACACATGTTTATGAGTGTTTGTTTTGGTCTTTTTAATTTTTATTCTTCTTTACCCTCAGCCATTGAACAGAAATAATTGGCAAATGGTTGTGTATTTCTATCCAACATTTAAGCTATACTTCATTTGTAGTTTCTATGCAACATTTAAGTTATACATCATTTGTAGCCTCCGTAACATTTCGTTAAGATATTTCTTATAAAAGTGAATTACATTAACGTTTTTTTCTCGTCATTTATTTGATATTCACAATATTATTGTTTTTTTTATTAATATTCATTCACAATAGTTCTATAGGGTTTAAGTTAGTATACAATAGTATAAGAAATCAAATTGGTTACTACTAACCTATATAGGACCGATAATAAATAAATAGTCACCGATCTTGTAAACTAGTTACCGGAGTCAATTGATCATCAAACATCAATCCTGTAATTTAATTATTTACTAAGAAAACCAAAAGCTTACATTCTCCAAAAATAGAAACTAAATTAGTTATCATAAACTAGAAATTATATTAGTTTCTTCTAGAAACTAGTAATTTATAAATAATTAATGGTTACTAATTTCTGGGGGCTTAATTTTATAAGTGATCGGTGTTAAAGCTAATAATCATTAGTTATTGGAAACTAATAACTGATTTTCTTGTTGGAAAATAGTCATTAATTTTCTACTTGGACATTCTAAGAATAGATTATTAGTTTAATCTTATAATGGTTACCGAAGAAATTAGTCACCAATTTTGTATTTCATCATTCTTGAAATTACTAAATGAATTGATTACTAGAAATTAGAAGCAATTTAGTAGTAATCAATTTGGTTATTCAAAATTAGAAATTAAATTAATTTTTACCACTAATTAGAAACTAATTTATTATTAATTTAATTACAAGATAAACCAATTTCCATATGATCTAGTAACTAGTTTTTTTTTTGTTTTCTTTTTAAATTTATTTATTTTTTATTTTTATAACGATCAATTTTATTACTAGAAACTAATTGTTAATCTTGTCATCGTCTCTGTTGAAATTAGTAACAAAACTATTGCTTAACCAGTAATCAATCTTATTATTGATTAATCTTAAACCTAGCAACTAAATCAATTACTGGTTGCCCTTGAACTCATTAACAAAATCGCTTATTGAAAACTATTAACCAAATTAATCAATGGAAACTCAAAATTCGTAACAAATTAGTCACTCAAAATTCGTAACAAATTAATTTTTGACGACTAGTAACTAAATTGGTGATGTAATTATAATTTTAGTACACTATATCTAAAATATTGTATATAAGAATTTAATGCAACATATACCTGCACCAATTGTCAGTGTGACTTAAGAATTTAATGAAGCGATATTCCCGCGCCAATTCTCACTATAAATTATGACAAATTTCTGAAAAAATCTAGGTAACCGTCCTAAATTTGTACCAATCTACTCATAAAGAAATTATATTTGCACCACATAATTTTTCAATCTCTCTGTGCAGAGTTTTCCTAACTAAATCTAAAATGTAATATATCTAAGCACGAATTATAGCATATATACACATTCAAATCTAATACTTTGTCACTTCAAAATAACTTAGACATTTATAATTTCACAGAAGTTGCAAAATCGAAAATTTGCTATGCTCTAAATAATCTCTCATGACAAGCATTACATTATAATTCAAATTTAAATAATGTAGAAAATCTTCATAGGAAGATATTCGTTAATTTGAACTCTACCATAGTCCTTAACTATTTATAATATAGTATCTGCATACACCAAGCATGCATAAACTCTATAATAAAGAAAATGTCAAAACGTCATTTAACATTTATTATCTAGCAAATATGCACGCTCCAAAAGGATAATTTGAAATAAGTGCTAAATATAAAAAGCAGTTACAACATCTCAAGAAAATAATTGCCATAATCTTTTTCAAATAATATTACACATAATTCATAGCTCAAATAATTGCATGAAAGCTCAAATACATACAATTAACTAATCAGAATGAACAAATAAAATACTTCCACTAAATGTCAAATCCTACCATTTTTAGCAATGAAATATTACTCTTTGCAATAAATATAGCATATATTTATGGCAATTTTATAGCAATATAATAAGTAAAAAATATCTCATAGTGCACAAATATGCATACCGATTTATAAATGCTAAGCAATCAAGCAATTATATCCAAAAAAAATATGCCAACTATACATCTGCATGCTCAGACAATTATTTCGTGCTGACCAAATATGTAGCTAAAAACATACTGTGTAATTACCAAAAATATATGCAAAATAACTGAATTTTAGGCCTAATTAAGTAAATGTCTATTTTTAAATATTATATTAAAATATTTAGCTAAGTGTAAGATATTATATACAAAATATAAAAATTTATATATACCTTTCAGAACATTAACTATAAGGAATATCACTATAATTCTCTTCGAAAATATTATATATATATATATAAGTTACCAATATGTATATATATATTTTTTAGCTGTTAGATTATCATATGATGGTGATCTAATGGCTATAATAAGGTACATAAAAAGACGTATATCATTAATATTTTTTTTTTTAATATAAAAAAATTTGCTTGATAAATTTTTATTGGTCAAAATGATATCTACGCATAGATAAAAAGAAAATCTACCAGATTGGTGCCTATATATATATATATATCATTATAATTATTTTTAAGATAATGATGTTAATGTTACTATGATTTTGACAAATATTAGGGACATAAGAAGACTTGGAATTTTAGTACATTTAGGACTAACAATTCGTGTTATTGTATCGTGTTCGAGTCGGCACGATTATGATACGACACGATAATACCCAACCTGACCATAACACAATAAATAAACGTGTCAAAACTTAAACTTGAATACGACATGATTAATACACTTATAACACGACATGACACATGTAACCCGTTTAATAAATATGTCATGTATAATGTTATGGCTATTTGACATGATTATTCAAAATTGATACGATTATTCTAATTTAACTCGATTATACACTAATTAATTCAATTTTACACATAAAATATGTTTCGAATTAATCAAAATCACATTTAAAATATTAGTAAGTGTATTGCATTAGTGTCGTATCGACACGATAGGAAAACAATCTATTTAATTACTGGGTTACAAGGGTATTTTTTGGATTAAACGGGTTTACCCGAAATCCACCCGTTTATTATACATGTTACACGTGTCAACTCAAAATTGACACAAAAATTAAATAGGTCACCTAAACTCATTTATTTTATGTCATTTTTGAGTTCATCGTATCGTGTAGAAAATTACTAGCCCTAAGTACATTTGATTATTATCATTTATGCATTAAACAATTCAGTATTTGGAATTTTTGGTTCTTATTATTTTTTGTGGGTGAACCGTAAAATAATTATCTTGAAATTTGAATATTCTGTAATTTAAAACTCGAAGTTTAGACTCTACAAAATAATATAATAAGATTAAAAATTTCAGAAAATTAATATCTTGAACTGACTTTTTGACCTATTTTAATAGTAATAAAATAATAATATAATCTATTAAAACTAGATCAGTTCTTATTATTCTCTTTAATTTTGAGGATGTTATTATTTTTTACTTTATAAAATTATTCAAAAAGTAACTCAACTATTAATTTCAGAAATTTCTATTATTTTGCAGAGTTTAAACTTCAAGCTTTAACTTACATAAAACCTAAATCTTAAGGTATTTTTTTTTTACAATTTATCCTATTATTTCATAATTGAATTATTCATTAATAATAATAATAATAATAATTACTTTCACATGAATGATTATAATTCGGAGATAAACTTAACGTTGGCAATTTCATCTAATAAAAAAATTAAGAGATCCCACCATAAGTCTAGTTTGTGATGAACTTTTTTTTTATCAGGTGGAAATTTATCTTGACATAATGAGAATGCAGTAAATCGCGTATTTATTCTATTTAGTCGAAAGATATTAAAGATATTAGACTCTTAGTCACACATACCCAGGTGGGATTTTCCTTCGTTGGTATCAGATCCACCGTTGGTGGTCTTTGACTCTTCATTCTCCGTTGAAAATGGCAATGGAGCGGTATTTGCGTTTCCATTTGGACCTATTTTTGAATATATAGTAAAAGTTTGTATTTAAATTCTTCAACTGAAATGTGACAGTCATTTGATACAGCTTGAAAGATATGACGAGTCTAACTTGTATTTTTCAAAAGTTTGACTATGAATTGTGATCATATAGATGCTTTATTTCATATAATTAAAAAATAAATATCTACTTAATTAAATTTAAAATAATAATCATCCACTTAAAATTTTCAAATATATAATTTCCAATCATACCGTAGAAATTGCACATAATATACCAATATTTTCCTATAAATGCAATCTTTAAAAAATATTTCAAATGCATTTAAGGTGCCAAAAAAATGCAATTTAAATATTCCGGTTTTAAAAAAAATATTGAGAAACCCTTTTTTATATAAGAAAATTTCAAAAAGGGGCTTGGAAGCAGGCCTGTGCCTCCGTGGCCAGCATGCCCTAAGCCCAGTACCTGGGCGCGGCCTTGTCTGGGTGTTGGGTCTGGTAACCAGGCCCATTCCATCCTCCCCCTGGCATCTTGTGCCTGGTGCAGACACTCTAGAGTGGGTATATGGCCCTACTAGGAACTTTTCGGCCTTCAAAGGAAGGACATGCTTGTTGGCGCGTTGTGTTCATCCGATCAGCGAGTAAGATACACTCTTGTCTAGAGAGAGTCCCGTTCAATCTAAGGTTGCTAAAATAAGAAAGTATTTATAGAAATATCACAAAGTTCGAATCATGATATCTCAGTAAATAAAATTCCAACGTCGACATATAAATATATATTTCAAATATAATTTCATTAAAATTCAGATTTTCCAAAAAAAAAAAACAGTAAAATTTCCACCACTTAGTTTTGATTTTCTTTTTGATTTAAATCAGTTTTTGTTTTGATTTTCTTTTTGATTTAAATCAGTTTTTGTTGTTTATTATAAATAAAATCATCGTTTTTTTTTTGGGAAAGAAAACAAAATTCATAGTTGATTGAAATTTTGATAGAAAAAAAAGTTAATTTTAGTCAAATTTGACTAATTGAAGGATTTTATGTGTAATTTAAAAAAAAAAGAATATTTAAGGGTATTAATGCTATTATTTTCGTGCAAGAAGCTCATAAAGTTTTGACAAACTAGGTTGTTAGTTTTTTGTTTTGTTGTGTGTTTTCCTTTTTCTGTATTGTTTTTTGTTTTTTGTTTTTTTTTTGTCGTCCAATTCTTCTTCAATGAACTATTTATTTTGTACATGCTAGTCCTTTGGAAAAGTCACTCCAAACCTGTTGTTTAGAAAACAATTTTAGGGACTTTCAAGAGTAGAAAACAAAAACATTTTAAATAAATGTCAAGAATCATTAGTTTATGCAATTTCCCTAGCCACAATTTAAAATAAAAAAAACATGGACCCTCCTTCTACCAATCAAATTAACGAAATTTGTTTTATCTCTTAAATTTTCATTTAATTATGAATTGTTTATACTAAGTAATAATTAATTATTTAAAATAAAAGAATAACATAGCTAAGTGTTCAGCATTATATTGATTTTTAGTCTCTCTTATCCCAAATAAGGTGTCACTATAACTACTTTTGTTTTAGGGGGTCAATTAAATTTTTACAAGAATTATGGAATGTAAGTATAAAAAGTGCTTTGTGTCCAAGGATGACTTTGAAAGGCCTTTCGTGTTGTTTTATGGCCCCTACGGAGTGAGCACAATTGCTAATTTGAATGGTACTTTGCAATGGTACTTTGCGAATGTGGTAGCGATAATGGTGGATTATTTTCTATAGGATTCTCCAGAAGTTCTCTCTTTATTGAGTTTAGGCCGTGACGGTGGTTTCGTATTATATTGCTCCTTGTAGTGGAAATAAGGCACTGGCCAAATTGGTGCTCATATTAGCATGCTTAAGTTTTCGTTTGTGGAACCAAATTTTATTCATCATGTTTAAATAGACTGTAGACGTTATATTTAAAATAATGAATTTTATTCGTTAAAAAAAAAAAAAAGAAAAGTGATTTGAAGTTAAACCTTTGTTCCTAATCCTAGTTGTTGTTTAGTGTTATTAGTATTTGATTAAATAATGATGATATATGAAAGAAAAGAAAGAATAAATAAGGCAAAGTGAGAAATTGGGGGTGACTACAGAAAACATGTCTATACCAATTACATCTATAGTGACGAGAAGATGTCATTGGTATATGTCAAACTCTCAGGTCGGTGACCGAAGAGAAATTTCACTAAATAATAAATAAGAAATTTTTTCATTTATTTTGAAAAGGTCTTTAAAATTTAATTTAATAAAATAGTTTATTTAAATAAAATATTTGGAATCTAATCCAATAAACTTTTCCCACAGTTTGTATACATTATTAACATAGATAGAATAATAACCAAAAAATATACATCAAATTTAAGTTAAATATTATCATCATTCACAACAAATAGTAAGTACTAATATGGATTATGGCATACATAAAGTTTATAGACATAATTGAAAGTAGAAATCTCAGTTCAATGTTAAATTAAATCTGCACAATCTAAACACCACAACAACATTGTGCTTCTAGCATTACTAAGACAATGAACTACAGTTAAAAGATAGCCTACTATTCCTCTTGATTACAAAGTCACGCTGAATACTATGTGAGGAAGGAAAGTAGGGAGGTGACCATAAAATGCTTAGTAAAAAATAGTTACCTCGCTTGAAAACATTTTAGTGATAAAAAGTTCATGCATGATTACTTTAATCAAAAACATATATATAATAGTCCAAAACTAACAATCTATCTATATATATATATATATAAAACAATATAATTAAAATCATTTAATTTAAGTACATGACACAAATCAATCTATACCTATGAGCTCACATTCCCTTATCATGGAAACTTAGGATGATAGCACTATATATACCGAATAGCCTAGTTGACATCTACCTATGTATCGCCTACCAAACTTAGAAAGAATAGCTGCATTGCCTATGCTTGCCAAATAGTGAGATAATCAGAGAAAAAAACTCTGTGTAGGTTTACGGACTCTAGACTGATGGTGGGGCACATAGCGCCACACTTTAAACCTACGATGCTAGCACAATGCTCATGTATGATCGTATAAGATGTGCAATATGAAATTGAAGTATGAAAATAATTATGCACTTATTTTTCAATGAAATAGGCACATTAAGTTTTATAGAAAAATGAGCAATATAACGATCTTATTTTGATATACTAAAAATAACTTGTATTTAGAAAAGTCCCAGAGTATTACAATATATATTAGACAATTCAATTATATCACAGATATCTAATATAGTTCTAAAATCACACTTTTCATAATATATAATATAAAGTAAGTTTTATTCAAAAGCGGTATAAAATATAAGTAACCGAACCACGTTATTGGGACCTCAGGTATCGTTGGACGATCATTTGGAGGGTTGGGAATCGATTCCAAGCTATCGATCATTTGCTTGGAAAAACTAACTTCTCATCAAAGCTTCAAGTCAACAAACACACTTTTCCACTGAAATCCTACCATCCAAAATAGCTAGGTTAGACATATAATTCATCTAATTTGAGTCGGATTAAAACCCAACTTGTGGCATGTAAAACGAGAAAAAATCTAAGCCGTCTGATCTCATTTTTTGTACTCGTCACCAAACATAAACAACACACACACACACACACACACACACACACACATATATATATATATATATATATCAATCTTCACAATTTCATGAATATATTCCAAAAATATCATTCAAAATATGGTCTAACAGTCCAATCAAAAAGCCAACTCCGCGCTTAAAACTTCTATAAACAACTAACAATGGCAACTTTTAAACCGAGTGAAATAGGGGCATTAAATATATACCAGGAGATTTTTCGTGACAAAACAAATCCAACAAGCTTAAGAACTCAGCTTGAAACTACTGGAAAATTCGTCAAAAATTCAAAACCCACAAGGCCAAAAATGGTGTTTTCCGACGAAATGCGAGCTCCAGCGATGACAGTTGGCAAATTATTAAGATGAAACACAAAATTCGTTATCATAGAGCATTCTAAGTATTTTCAATTGTTTTGTTACTTATATTAATTTTTTTGTTTGATGAATTTTATTTTTTAGATTTGTATTGTTAAAGATTTGGAGGTATTCTCTTTATTGGAGATACATTTTCGTAAACTTTAATTTAGTTTAGTTGATTTTTGGTGGATGTGTGGGTTATATGTTTTTGTAAATATATAAATATGTGGATTTTGTGTGAAATATTTTTAGTGAATTGATCTGAGATTGAATATTATTAGGTCCAAGGTGTTAGCAAAAAATTGGCAAAAATAATAAACTCAAATTGTTGTGAGAAAACTAACAAGTTGTTACAATAGGTTTGCTGATATTGTAAAATACTTGTTACAACAGATTTACAGGTATACTTACAACGGATTTGTACTTACAACGGATTTGTACATGCCAAAAATCCAATTTCGGAAACTTTTTACTCTTGCATCTTTTGGTCTAAATTTTTTTATTATACATTTCTAGAAGAATAATAAGGATTGTGGGAATGTGATATATAAGATAAAAGTTTAGTATTTGTGGGAATTAATGATAAATATGTTAAAAGTTTTGTCTAAGATTAAGTTGTTAAATGTTTGTTTTTTGATATGTCAAATTATTATTTGTGAATATGATAAAAGTTGCGTATTTTGATATGTAAATTGTTATTTGTAGATATTTTTTAATAAAATTTTATTTTGTTTAAAATTAATAAGTAAATGCTTAATTTAAATATTTTAGTCACCTCTATAGCAACAAATTATGTCGTTGCTATAAATTTTAATTTAATTTAATTTTTTAAAACACAAAATACCTATAGCAATGACAACGCCTTAGATGATCAATAGCGATGATTGTTTTTGTTATCACTTTAGGAGTTTATTACGATGTATATGTAATGACTCAAAATAGACTTATAACAACGATAATCTAATCTATAACAACGACATTTAGAGCCCATTTCTTATAGTGGCTATAAGCCATCGATTTGGTCAGTTTGAAAGTCGATCAATGACCAAACTATATACTAAGATCTTATTTTGTCTGTCTGAAATTTTGGCAGGAAACCAAACCAAATCATATTTAGGCAATTTGGTCAGTTTGGTTTTGCCTATTCGAGGTGCGACAATTTTTTTTCCTTTATATTATCCAATTAATTTTAATTACGTACCCATACTCACCTTAAAAAATTGAACTATCATTTAATTTTCAATCAGAAAACAAAATAAATAAGTTACAATTTTATAAGACAAATAAGCAAGTTTATAAAAACAAGATCACTATAAAATGATATAGAAAAAAGAAAACATATATATGAATTTTATAGGTTTGGCAGTTGATTTAATAGTTTCACTTCACTCCCCAAAGTGATTACCCAAACTAACTAAAAAATTTGCTTTTTAAAACTGTCCAAACCAATCAATATTCTTAAAATACCAAGCGGTTTAGTTTCATTAAAAAACCAAACAGTTTAGTTTTGATTGGATTGGATTAGTTGGACTCTATAGTTTATCGTCTTTTCTTCTTTCTAATTTTATTTTTTGGAAGGTGACGTAGAACTAGTTTTGTATTACTATTTAAATGAAGGGTTTCTTAGCTAAATTACCAAATTTATATTCAAGTCTAAGAAGCGGTCGTTTTTTAAACATGGCCTATTGCCAAAAGAACTTTATAAAATTGCCAAGTTATAAAAAAAAAAAAAAAAAAAAGGAACCGAAAAATTTTAACAAATTAATTTTCCTTGAAAAAAAATTAAAACAAATTAACAAGTCAAGAAAAAAAAAATATTTCAACAAACTTTATATACAATGGATATATTAACATCCAATATTTAATATATTGATATGAATTGATACACTAATAAATAAAAAAAAGGATATTTATTAAATAGGTCAAAAGAAGTGCCACTTCTTAAAATAAGGTTAAGACATGGGACATTTACTTACAAATACGGGCAGATGCGGGCCTAACTCCCAAGGCCGTATTGATTCCTTTGGACCTTTAGTTACTTTTTGTTGACCAAGGCATCAATGTCAACGCCTCTTTCACTCTTCTATTTTTGACACCAGTTGTTGACGGAGGTTTTGTCAATAATAAATTTAAGAAATTGTGAGATGTGGCTTGTGTGTGAAAATAGTTGATCTAATCAAAGTAAGTAAAAAGACAAGAATTTTATAGTGGTTCAGCCCCAAAAAAGATGAGGGTACATCCACTGTTTTTTATTATTTTCTGGAGGATTACAAGAATTTCGTTCAATCCCAAGGTTGAGAGAGATATCAGTCCGAAAGTAATGTTTTTTCTCTTTTTCCTCTTTCTACAACACTGACCTCCCTTTATATAGGTAAAGACAGCTCAACGTTTCCCAATTATAAAAAACGGGTAAGTATATAATTAGGAAATATAATTTAAGTAACAATATAACTGGGCAATATCCTAAGCGGAATAATCAGCTGATCTCCATTCAGATACTTGTTTCCTTTTCTCTGCAGGTTATTTATCTAAGGAAATGTGATCTAATTTTTTTTTTCACTCTGGTCGCACTTTATGCATTTAGAAGAGGTCGCACTTTACCGATTTGGAGGAGAATGCACTTCACTCAGAAATAGTTTCATACGACCTGACGTGTCCAATCCTGATCGCTATCTTTCTCTTTTTGGCATTGACCGACTTATAGGTTTTTAGACCGCATAATAATTGCCCCCAGCTCTATTAGTTCTGACAAAAATAGAGCTTCCTTGACAAGTGCGAACTTTTAAAAGTAACATGTAATCTTGAAACTGTCGAAGAGCCGTCAGTTTTTGAGTCCCCTCTTTTTAGAATCACGCGTACCCTTTTCCTGACAGATGCAATCACGTCATGTTTCCTTAAGAGAATAGCAAAAATCGAGGAGACTTTTTCGTTTCTTTTTTCTAATAGATGTGAAGACAGCACTGCCACCAGTTGTCCAAAACGTTTCAAATTTTAAATTTTTTTTAAAAATACTCGATTAACTTTAAAAGTTAACCCCCGTGCGAATCTCGACCATCAATTCTACAAAATAATTGCCTTGATCTATGGCTATGACTTGATGATGCCCGCTATATATAAATCCATCCGCTTCTTCTTCAAGACTTCGAAGCCTACCGCCTCCTTTCTTCTTTTTTTCATTTTCTCTGAAATTCAGAACATTTATAAGCCAAAAGTCATCTCGGAGACCATATTCTTCCTTAAGCTCGCATACTTCCATCATCTTCTCCGGTAATGTTACCATCAAAATATCATCTTCTCCGGGTAATGTCACTATCAAAATCCTTCAGGTAATATCCCGATTTTTCAGTCTCCGAAAAAAGTTAGCATATATCCTCTCTCTTTTGTTTAAAGAATTCTATTTATTAAATTTCATAGAAAATAGAGAACCCAGATAGCTTAGTTCCAGAAATGGAAACTAAGAGTTGTAAGATATGAACTGTCTGATCACAAATCCAGCTCTTCACTCAGATGAACCATAGGAGAGATTTAAGTTCTGAAGTCTTGATGTTCGAAGACCAAAAATAGCCGAGTGACAAACTTATTGAAGAACTGCTCGAACATTTTTTATAAGTATCCATAGATAGATTAGAAAAAATACGTTGATAAATTCGTTGTCGATGTAATCCTAGGATTCATGACTCCAAACTGCTCGCATATAGTGAGGATACCAGATGCTCGTATAGAACTAAATACATCCCAAATTTCTTCTTTCAGATGTCTAGTAGTGAGAATTTTAGGGAGAGAAATGTGTTCTTGGGAGAATCATTCTTCAACACCAGTGTTAGTACTATAAACCTCGAAGACTATATTGAGCCACAGCCCGAAGTAGAGATAACCGGGAACAGGACAAGTAGTCCTTGCCAGTAATTTCGAAATTTTTTTTTCCAAAAAATTGATTTTACCGAAAATAATTTCCATAGTTTTGTAAACAAATCAAGAATACAGTGGAATAAGTATTTTAATATTTTCTTGAAGCTTTACAAAATAAAAAATATAGGATCATTGATCTAACATAAATTAATTCATGGATCTTGGTTTAGATAAAACCTAGAAGTGCTTCACAACTATTGAGCTTTCCCATCTATTCTCTAGAGCCTATTGAATGATCCGGTGTGTGGGCACTTTCTTGATTCCTAACGAGAGATGAGCGAACGATCCAAAAGATGATCTTCCTTCTCCTTGAGTGCACGTCTACAACTATGAGTATCTCTCCCTTAGCGACCATAAATGAACACAGGACTTCTCCCGTGGTGACTCGTCTCTCCCACTCTCTCTTTTTCTCTCTGTCACATGAAATCTACAGTCCATAGACTGTAGTAGGCATGTTCTACCCTTAGAATGATTTAGGAGAACTTTTCTCTTAAGTATTTAAAGAGATGTAAACCCTAATGGGTTTATTGGGCTCAACTAAACATTCAATTAGTTATTGGGCTATACGTGAGCTAGATAGGGGACCTTATGGATCTAAATAGTCTAAGCTCCAATGGGCCAACTATCCATAATCATAATTAACTCTTAATTATGATCGGGCTATGTCCATTAATATTGGGGCACTCTACTATAGGCCTAATATTGCACTCTTAGACTAAATGTCATATATTTTCTGTGAAGCTAATTAACACTTTAAATAACTTGATCCATTTAGCATATACTATACCTGTAGACATACCCTCGATGCAATGCCGTACTAGTGAGGTGAAATTACCGTATTACCCCTATAGTACATATTTACCTTTGAGTTGTCATTTTTCATCTAATGTATAATAATTGACTACGCTGTTTGTAACTGCCCATACAAACACAATCAAATTCACAAAGTGAATACCTGGTACCTAGTTTTTTATTATCTAAGTCCTTGAAAAAATTCAAAGTGACATTATATGCATGATGTCCAAATCATGAAAGGCGTTCTCGTCAATTCACAAATCTTATCTTCCAAGATACCGGAGTTCGAACCATATAATCAGAACTAGTCCTTTAGTAAGTCAAAAAGATAAAAACTCACGAAAGCAAGTCTGACAATCACTAGAATTAAGGTAATCTTGCAATAATGCGAGATTAGTGAAAGATAGAATATTGAGTTACAATACTTAACCTCAAATTATATTTTCACTTGGTCCAGTTCAATGCACTTATAACTTTCTTATAACGCACCAATATTTCTATCTGAATTCGGACACTTCGATGATTAGAGACTTCATCAATCCCGTTGAAATAGACAACACTACATTCTATGGCAAAATAAAGTATTCCGTATTTATTTGCAGAATGTGAACTCTTAATTTAGATATAATGAACTAATAATTTAGTCTCCAACATGTGAATACTTCACACGAACAATTATTTATTACTCATTATTAGTCATGGAAACTTTTAGACGTTTACATAATAGAAAACATAAACATCACATGTATATTATTAGGAAATAATATAGAATTTGTTAATAATAAATAGATAACACTTAAATTCAATAAACATTGTTTAAAATGCCAAACAAAGAAACTGCTTTCTAGGGCATATTCCCAATAATCTCCCATTTGCCCTTTAAAGCAGATGTGATATATCACGCAGTCCCATTCCTTCTAGGTGATCCTCAAATACTTTGATTGCTAAAGATTTGGTTAATGGACCAGTAAGGTTCTTCTACTAAGGCTATCTTACTCACTATAGCATCTCGCTATTAGGGTTAACACATAACAAAAGGTTGACCATTTGGAGTATATTTTCAGAACGACCATCTGAATTAATATATCTTATATAAATAAGATCTTTCTTCAGAATAGATAAGCATATAGTTCCTATTTCTCTGAAGATACTTAAGGATATACTTAACTATAACTCTATGTTCAAGTTCTGGATTGGATTAGTAACAACTTACTATTCCAACAGTATAATAAATATCATGCTATTGTGCTAACCAAATTCTTATTGATGATTGCCATCCTATATCATTCCCAATGATTAGTATATCATCAATATATATAAATCAGAAAAATCACTTTGCTGTCCTAAATCTTTTATAGATACAATATTCATCTATGTATTGATCAAATCAATAAATTCTAGATAAATGCTTAAGTCTATAAATTAGACCTCTAAAGTTTCACAAACTCTACTTTCTTGGCCTTTTTCAATGAATCCTTCTAGCTTTATCTTTTAGATACATTCGTTAAGATTGCTATTCAAGAAAACTATCTTAACGTCCATTTACTCTTTCTCATAATCAAGAGATACGACTATGGAAAAGAATATATGAATAGACTTGATCATAACAATAGAATAGACATTCCTTCTGTATATAATCCTTTTTACAACTAACTTGCCTTGAAAGTCTTTACTTTCCTGTCTATTCCTCTTTTTTCTCTTATAGACTAATTTACACCTAAAAGGTTTTATCCCTCTAGGTGGATCTATAAGATCCCAGATTCTATTAGAGTACATAGACTCTAATATGGACTCTATTACCTTTTGCCAAAGATCTATATCAATATCATCTATTTCTTCTTAGTAGATAAAGTAATCAGATTCTAGGTTATAGGACTCTCCTATTTTCAAATATCTACCAGATTGTCTCACAATCCTCCCACTACAAACAATGAGGGTTTGATATATATTGATCTTCTAGTGATTTATCGTTTCCTAAGTGCTTACTCTAATCTATCTTTCATAGATAGGCTAAATATAACATCAGTTAATTCCTCAAGAAATAACTTACTTTGGAGTTAAATACTTTATATAGTTTTCTTCCAAGTAAGAGGTATTTGGTCTAACAAATACTTTCTTACTTCAGTACTATAGAAGTAATACCCTTCTATTTCTTTTGAGTTTCCTATAAACAGATACAATTTAGATTGTTATTCCAACTTAGTTATTTTCCTTTTCAGCACATACGCTGGACAACCACAAATATGGATATGACATAAACTAGCTTTATGTCCTTTTCATATTTCAAAATGGTATCTAAGGTATTGACTTAGATGGAACTCTGTCAGTAGGCATGTCACCATCTCCGAGACCTATCTTAAAAGATATTATAATAATGAAAAATTGAACAACAACTTAATCATAGCCAAAAGTTTTTATTATCTGTGAGATATACCTAAGAATTCTTTATAGAGGTATTCAACACTTCCATCCAATCGATGAGTCTTTATACTTTTCCTAATTGCTTTTTTGGTTTCCACTTTCAATTCTTTGAACTTTTCAAAAAAATTCACTTAGCAGTAACATTAGGAAAACATAATAAAATTATGAATAATCATTCATAATGATATATTCAAAACCTCATTGGGCTTGATTGCTCAATGGCTCGCAGACAACAATATATACTATTTTTAAACATTCTTGTACTCTTAGGTCTTTTCTAATAAAGGACCATTTAGTCATTTACCTTCCAGATAAGATTCGCAGATTGGTGAATGTATGGCTTCTAACAAGTTTAGATACCTATCCTTAACTAATCTTTAGATCATATGTGGTTTAATATAACTGAAGTACAAATATGTTTTATTCTTAATACTTACTAACTTTCGTATGATTAGATTTATCATGTTCAATCTCATCATTATTAGTATCATATAATGAAAACAATTTAGGCCAATAAAAATGTCATTTAGCGCAATTAAGAATATTATTCTTTCACATAGAAACCGAGACAAATGAAATAATATCGTTTCATCAAGTATGAAATAAAAATTAAATTTTTCTTAAATGTTTGATAATTTTTAATGTCCTAATTTATAAATTCATCAAACATGAATTTAAATATTTCTCATTTTATGTATAGACACTATAGTCATTAAAGTCTTTACTCTTAGTGAACTTGCCTTTACTAAATTCTTTGGTTTCCTAGAACCCTTTGCAACAGATATGTAAACATGGTTAATGATTCTTGAATCCTGTCCAAGATTCATTAAGTCATCCACTAGAATAAGTTAATGAACAATAAACTGTTATTACCTACCAATCAAGTATTGTATAGGTATCCCTAACAATTTTCTTTCAATATTCTTTAGTGCTATATGAGAAACATTTCCTTTTAGCTAGGGATTAGAAAATTCACCTTTAGCTACTTTAACTTGGTGAAGATGTTCATTAGGTATCTCATTGAGATTTAGCATAATATTGTAGTGGTTTGAATTCCTTGAATTTCATGTAATAACATATTAAACATCATATGTCAACATGTATCAATGAATTTTCTAGGAATTTTCCAACCACATATATGCTTTATTTTTCTTCGCTAGCTCACCAGTGAATGTGGATGAACATATAAGAGTGAAAATTTAATAAATTATCAGCCATAAACACTAAATCAAGGTTACATTAATCCAGACAACATAGTCTAACCATACAAGTTATGTGAGTATGAGCACAAGGGGTAAAGGAATTAAGGATATATCTATCTGAATAAAAATAAATTAATCCATATAATAGCAAACATCATGTAACAAATATTTTGAATAATTAAAATAATGTAAAATAAAATCTACAATATGCAAGTGAAGTATCCCTAAGACTATCACTAATATTCATGGTAATTCAACTTACCATTAATTACAAGCCTCCAACGGGAAGTCATACAATTAATAAGCCAAACTAAAACAATTTTATTTAGAAAATAAGACAAATATCTCATATCCCATATCTCTAACTACCATTTAATTTAGTCCTCTACTATACTAACAAGAACTCCTACGAGAGGATATCAGTATTTCTAGTTGAGTGTGTAACCATTGTTTCAATAATTAAGCTTTCTATATAAGACTGTCTCCTACGGGTGATTGACCTCATATAGTCCACCTAATACCTTATCCTAAGAAATTCATTTCCAATTCTACCCGGACGAAAACCTTCCTACGGGAGCTCAGCAAGATTCTTAGGCGCGGCTCATTCTAGTACATAATGAACCAACAATGGAGACAGTACGTATTTCATACCTTCTCCCACTCCATATTTTAAAATTAGAGATTTAATGATTTTACCCAGTTATCTAACTTACTTAGTAACCTAAAATCAGTTATGTAAGTATGTTCATATTTTGCATGTAAGTAGCTCTACTATCCCATATGACATATTACTAAGATCATGTAATTAAATACTCTATATAGAATATGCATGTAATATTTTTCATATAATAATCAAGTATTAGCAGAATTTAATAAAATAAAAAAGTTAATGATTATCAATCGTTCTAGCATTTATTATTATTTAATAATTGAAGAATCTTTTCACAAAGGATATTATTAAATAATAACTGTGAGAGATAATATTCAAGTTTAAATAATTAAAATTTTCACAAAATCTAATTTATTTAATTAAAAAATTTAATCCAAATTAATTCTCCTTGAATTTTTCAAAATTCAAATTCAACTTTTGAATTTAAATTTTGAATTAAACATTTAATTATCTCATAATTAAAATATCTCCCACTTATTGGATTTTTAAATTTGAAATTATCTCATAATTTTCAAATCATTATTTTAATCTCATTAAAATAAAATATACATTTTCTATTTAAATTTAAATTGGATAATGTTTATATTTACTATACATGATATAATCAAATTAAATCTCTATAAATATCTATTGATTTGAATTTAACTTTTAAATTTCAAATCTCAAATTAAATATCACATAATTAATATTGATTATCTAAAAGATTTAATCACATTAATCTGTTAGATTATTTTCCAGATTTAAATTTTACATTTGAATTACAAATCTTTAAATTAATTATTAGATAACTAATATATATAATCTTTTGAAAATTTAATCTTATTAAATCTTCTAGATTGTCTCTTAATTTAAATTCAACATTTGAATTGCAAATCATAAATTAATTATCAAATAATTAATATAAAAATATTATCCAATCACATAAATTTAAATTTAGATTTCTCTCATAATATCTAATTTTTTATTTTAATCTCAAAAACAAATAGAAAGTTTAAAATCTTGCCAAATCTTGATATTATCTCATAATTTCTAATTATCTATTTTAATCTCATTAAAATTAACTACAAACTTTAAATTCAAAATCAAATAGATTTGGATAGATAAGATATTCTATCCAATTTTAATTTGAATTCTTTATCAATTTCAAATTTAAATTATAAAAGATTTAACTATTTAAATCTTCTAGAATATCTCTAGATTTGAATTCAAATTAAATTCAAATTCAAATAAATAACTAATTATCTCATAAATAGTTTAGTAAATATCTAATCAACTATTTTGATTTTGAAAGGTTTAAATATTATCACATAATATTTAATTAAAAATTATATTTAATTAAAATTTTAAATTGATTTCAAATTAACTCCTAATTTCAAAATTTTATATTTCAATTGAATTAAAATATGTTTGAGATATAGATCTTATATATATCTTTTTAATTCAAAATTTTAATTTTGGTAGTTAATTAATTCCCTATTTATTTAAATTTATTTCCTTAAATAGTGGGATCTCATCCATATTTAAATTTGAAATCAAATCTATTTAAATATGTGATCCTATCCATATTTAAATAGTCGTTTAAATTTCCTTAAATCAAGTGATCTTATCCTTGATATGAATTTATTTAAATCGAGGATCTTATCTTTAATTTAAATCCTACCATAAACTAAGGATCTCATCCTTAATTTAAATTCAAATATTTAAATTTCAAAATTAGAGAATATAGGATTTTCTGATAGAATCTTATCCTATGAGATTAGTTACCAAAATTTAAATTTCAAAAATTAGATAAGGTAACGAATTCAAATTTCCTATTTTATCTCCAATTCAAAATTCAAATAAGGAAATTTAAAATAGGAAATTATCTAAAATAGATAATCTGACATCAACGGCATCCAGATGCCGATCGAAATGCCACCGCATAGTTCAGAACAAGCTAAAGGTTCGAACGGAAAACCAACGAGGATGATCCTTGGGATGTCATGCGGCCACGCTTGGGACTATCCCGAGCGCCAATGGGCTCGCATAATGCTACACGGCCTTGCTCGAGACAAGTACCAAGCGAAAACAGGCTCGAGTAGAATTCGATGACATGCATACGAGATGGCATGCATGCTGTTATAGAGGCGGGGCAAAGTGAAGCGGCTATGGGTACAAGACATCGTTGTATGCGGACATGTAGTCATACCCACGTACGGCATAAAGAACGGGTCCTCAGGAATGTCGCGTGGTCACATACGGAACTAATTCCGCATACCAATGGGTCACACACAACATTGGCATAGCTACAGGCATGGCACAAAGTGACCATAGGAGCGGAACGAAGCCCGCGCGACTGTGGGATTAAGCCCACACCCGTGCGACTAGCGCATGGGGTGCCACCCACGCGGCCACGGGACCCGTGCAGCTAGCGCATGGGGTGCCACCAGCGCGGCCACTGGAGCAGGCCAACACCCGTGGTGCCACCCGCGAGGCCAATGCGTGGGGTTGCCACCCGTGCGGTCGTCGTGCGAGTCTCCCCACCGCAGCAACACGGGTGGCGAGCACGACTCTCAGTGTGAGCTGCCTCGTAGCATTTTTGAGTCCGAAAAATCCGTAAATTAATTGTCAAATAGTTTTTCTCAAAAACTATGATAGAATTAAAGATCAAATGACTTTCTATGTACATTTTTATCAAGAACATAAAACATAAAAATATAGAAAATCAAGAACATGCTAGAATCATAATAAAAAATAAATCACACGATCATACACTCATAATAACATCTAATTGATTATCATTTAAACTCATTAAATTAATCAATCATCATACATAATAGAGCATACTCATAAACATGAACAAGGCCAAACATAACCACAGAGATCACCATGGAAATCAAATATCATCAAACTTTAAGAGAATAAACATGAATAAGATATGCTAGATCATTGAAAACCTTTGCTCTTGATACGTAGTGGAATAGGTATTTTAAAATTTTCTTGAAACTTCACAAAACAAAAAATGTAAAATCATTGATCTAACATAAATCAATTCATGGATCTTGGTTTAGATAAAACTTGGAAGTGCTTCACAACTATTGAGCCTTCCCATCTATTCTCTAGAGCCTGTTGAATGATCCAGTGTATGGGCACCTTCTTGATTCCCAACGAGAGATGAGCGAATGATCCGGAAGACGATCTTTCTTCTCCTTGAGTGCACATCTACAACCATGGCTATTTCTCCCTTAGCGACCATAAATGAACACGGGACTTCTCCTGCGATGACTCGTCTCACCCACTCTCTCTTTTTCTCTCTGTCACACGAAATCTACAGTCGATAGACCGTAGTAGGTGTGTTCCCCACTTAGAGTGATTTAGGAGAACTTTTCTCTTAAATATTTAAAGAGATGTAAACTCTAATGGGCTTATTGGGCTCAACTGAACATTCAATTAGTTATTGGGCTATGTGTGAGCTAGATAGGGGACCTTATGGATCCAAATAGTCTAAGCTCTAATAGGCCAACTACCCATAATCATAATTAACTCTTAATTATGATTGGACCATGTCTATTAATATTGGGACACTCCCATATAGGCCCAATATAGTACTCTTAGACTAAATGTCATATCTTTTCTGTGAAGCTAATTAACACTTTAATTAACTTGATCCATTTAGCATATACTATGCCTGCAGACATACCCCCGATGCAATGCCGTACTAGTGAGGTGAAATTATCATATTATCCCTCTAGTACATATTTACCTTTGACTTGCCATTTTTCATCTAGTGGATAATAATTGACTACGGTGTTTGTAACTGCTCATACAAACACAGTCAAATTCACAAAGTGAATACCTGGCGCCTAGTTTTTTATTATCTAAGTGCTTGAAAAAATTCAAAGTGAAATTATATGCATGGTGTCCAAATCATGAAAGGCGTTCTCGTTAATTCACAAATCTTATCTTCCAAGATACCGGAGTTCGAACCATATAATTGGAACTAGTCCTTTAGTAAGTCAAAAAGATAAAAACTCACGAAAACAAGTCTGACAATCACTAGGATTAAGGTAATCTTGCAATAGTGCTAGATTAGTGAAAGATAGAATATTGAGTTACGACACTTAACCTCAAATTCTATTTTCACTTGGTCCAGTTCAATGCACTTATAACTTTCTTATAACACACTAGTGTTTCTATCTTAAGTCGGACACTTCGATGATTGGAGACTTCATCAATCCCATTGAAATAGACAACACTACATTCTATGGCAAAAAAAAATATTCGATCTTTATTTGGAGAATGTGAAATTTTAATTTAGATATAATGAAATAAATAATTTAGTCTCCCACATGTGAACACTTCACACGAACAATTATTTATTACTCATTATTAGTCATGGAAACTTTTAGACATTTGCATAAGAGAAAACCTAAACATCACATATATATTATTGGGACATAATATGGAATTTATTAATAACAAATAGATAACACTTAAATCCAATAAAAATTGTTAGAAATGCCAAACAAAGAAATTGCTTTCTAGGGTATATTCTCAACAGTCCTTGCATAGGCGACCTTCCTCAAGACCAATGGCCCCGACATATTAGAGATGCCCTGCATTTGCGAGAGGTTATCAATATGTAGAGGGAGATTGGTCATGTACCAATATAAAGACGAGCTGTTCAACAAACAAGCTCAAAAAAATCTTTTACAACTATAAAATCGACGTCCCTCTTCGACTTCCCACAGAATTCAATTGACCATACACACCACCTTGTGGAATTGCTTCATTCTTAGAGGCAGTGTCCACCTCCCACTTCATCCATACATAAAATCAATCATCAATTATTATGGAGTCGTCCCTTTTCAACTAATTCCAAATACATATAGATATATGGTAGGCCTTTATATACTATTCAATAAATTAGGTTTAGAAGCCCCCACTCCTAAAGAATTTACTTGGTTCTAACAAGTAAAATCGAATCCCTCAGACTTCGGCTTCTTTTATGCGAGCAAATGGTCGTACCAAGCAATAAAAACCTTCTATGGGGTCCGCAACAATATGGCAAAATAGAAAAATTTATTTTTCCACTTTGACTACTCAGATAATAGCTTCTTTCAAAACCCTGGTAGGTAACCTTCAGCTTATTGTCTTCTCTACAAAAATATATTATTCTGATCGTATCTATATGTTATCGCAGATAATAAGGAACAAACAAGATTCTCCAAAGAGCCACTCACAAGGGTATCTAAAAGAAACAACCTTCCAACTGAAGAATTCAATTGGAAGAGGCTTGGGATAACTAAGAACTTAGTCGCTTATGGACTACTCCCAAGGGGAGTCGGTATTCCAGACTCTGCTAACCATCCAACTAGACCCCTGAGCTCGAAGAAGAAGCCAAGAAAGTAGAAGGGTGTCTCGTCTTCCAAACCTAGGAAAAGAAAAGCACCTGCCACTCCTTCCAACTCGGAACCTTCATCTTCAGACGCTGCATCGCCACAAATTTCTCAGCAGCAAGAAGGTAATCATTTCTTTTCTTTTTGTTGCATTATACTCCTTGCATGCTAACTGATCATATTTGTATAGAAATGGCAATTGGCAGAGGACTGCGAGCACCGCCTTCAACTCTAGGGTCAGTAGCGAAGTCTAAGATTCCAGAGAGCACACCCCCTCCTCAACGAAAGGGAAGGAGAAGGTCGATTCTTGAAAGAAGTGAAAGGTCGCCTTTGAATATGTCCTTACCAGCTCGCCTCGTCCTCAGTCTTCAAGCCAACCTAAGCCATCTAAGGAGATCACCACTTCTTTTGAGAAATAGATCCAGGCTGATAAGGATGAGGAGCTTTTTGCACTCCTTCAATAGCTACCAGAAAAAGCTGGCATGAGCATGGCCTTCATTGACCGTTTCACATCTGAAGAAGGTTGGGAGAGAATGAAGCAAAGGCCAACCAAGGTCGCCTTTACTTCTACAATGAAGATGTTGGCGAATGTAAGCATCCTTTACTTTCACTCTATATTGCACTTTTCTTGCACTAATATATGTTATGTTTTCAGACTGCCGTAGCTGCTATTTTGATGTACGACCTGGTCCTTGAATGCATAGAGAAGGGTGAAAAAGCCGAAGAAATGACCTAAGCATTCAAGAACTTGAAGAGAACTCAGGATGAAGAGAGGTATTATTTTGAGTCGGAGAAGTAGCAGCTACGCGAGGACCTGGCCAAGGAAAAGCTCGAAAAGGAGAAACTCGAGGAAAAAGTCAAAGAGCTCAAGAAAACCATATCTGAGCATCCGGATGTTCTGAAAGAGGTGACAATAGAGGTAGTTCGTAAAGCTGTAGAAGAGTTCAAGGCCACTGAAGGCAAGGAACTTGAAGAAAAAGCTAGCGACCTTGCCTCGTCAACCATAATATATAATATTTTCTACGAGCATCCAGATTTCGACTTTTCCATTTTTGGTGAAGACGTGGTCGAGCTTGTCCAAAGCAGGAAGGAGATTGAAGCGAGCAAAGATCACGGAGCAGGAAAATCTACGTAATTATTTATTATTTAAATATTTATCCCTATAAAACAATTAAATCACATTATGTTATATAAAGATGCATAATTTTAACTAAGTAGTCAATCATTGAGTGGCTGATCGGTACGCTATTTGCGATTTGAATCCAACTAACTTAAAACGAGTTTTAAGTGTTAGGATAGATTAGGTCACTTAAGAAAACAACAAGTATGAGTGATGCAAACTCAATACTGTTTTATAGAAGTTTCACAACAAAATAGGATATAGCATTATATCATATCAAACAATGAATATTTTGTTTAGTCACTTTGTTATTCGAGGATGGAAATTGCATAATATGACATGCTATGGCATGAAGTGAGGAGAAAATCCTAAGATTTTAAGGAATTTTAGAAATTTGGCGATATAGAATTCCAACCCCTCTAAATGAATATTTGCATAGTCCCTTAGGAAGCGAGTAGGAGATAACATTCTGATTCCACTACCCCTCGAGTTTTATGATGTCCAAAAACTACAAGAAAACTATAAAAGATGAACCAAATAAAGTCGAAGTAATAGCTAAAGAAATATTATTGACGAATGAGGACGAATGATGAATGACGAATAACAAGATGCGATGATGAATGACGAATAATGAGATGCGGCGGCGAATGACGAATGATGATATCCACCAAGCCGTTGAAGTTACATGAAGATATACATGAAGATTCACATGACCATTTACTGATAATAACAACGAAGTTGTTCTGTATTCCAAGCATACTCGATCTTTTGTCTGCCGATGCGAGCTAGCTTGTATGTTCGAGGTCAAATGATGACGTCAATAATATAAAGTCCTTCCCAAGACGGTCCAAATACACCAGCGTCTTTATTATTAGGGAGAACTCATCGAAGAACAAGATCACCAACTTTAAATTATCTCCTTTTGACTTTGGAATTATAATATCAAGCAGTGCGCTGTTGATATGATGCAATCTGAAGTTGAGACTGTTTGCGCCTTTCTTCTAAAAGATCAAGCTCAATTCTCATTAATGCGTCATTTTGATCTTGCTCATAAATAGATCGTCGTAGAGAGCTCGCATAAATTCTTACTGGCACTATTGCTTCATATCCATAAGCTAAGGAGAATGGACTCTCACCAGTAGTAGTTTATTGAGTGGTGCGATAAGCCCACAATACTTCAGGAAGTACTTTTGGCTATGCTCCCTTATACTCTTCCAGTTTTGTCTTTATGTTCTATTTGAGTATCTTGTTTATAGCTTCGACCTATCCATTGGCTTGTGGATGAACAATAGTGGAGAAGTTCTTCTTGATGCCTAAGCTATCGCAAAAGTTAGGAAATTCATCGCAGTCAAATTGTTTCCATTATCAGAAATTATAGTATGTGGTATACCATAATGACAGATAATAGATTTGTAAACAAAATCTATCATCTTCTTGGTAGAAACAGTTCTCAAGGCTTCAGCTTCTGTTCATTTTGTGAAATAATCAACTGCGACCACTGCATACTTCAATCCACCTTAAGCCAATGGAAGCATCCTGATAATATCAATTCCTCAAACAACAAATGGCCATGAACTAGTCATTGTAGTTAGAGGAACATGTGGAATTCTAGTAATAGTTGCAAATCATTGACACTTATCACACTTCCTAGCAAATTCCATTGTATCCTTCTTCATAGTTGGCCAAAAATACCATTGTCGAAGCATTTTGTTTGTAAGTGCCTGCCCCCCAGAATGATTTTCGCATATTCCTTCGTGAATTTCCCTCATAATGTAGCCTGCTCTTTTTTTTATTAACACATAATAATAATGGTGAGCTAAAACTTGTTCGATAAAGCTTCCCATCATAGATGATATAGAGAGCTGCCTTCATGCAAAGTCGCTTTGCATTGTCTTTGCTTTCGAGAAGGTCACCATCTTGTAAATATTGCATTATAGGATCCATCCATGATGGTCTTTTCTCAACCGGCATGGTCACTTACGGTTCAACTTCAATGCTTGGCTTTGCAAGAAATTCGACAGGAACAACCTTCAATAACTCTGCATTTTTCATTGAAGTGAGCTTAGCAAGTGCATCTACCCGAGTATTTTTGATGCGAGGAAGAAGTTGAATGTTATAAGCGGTGAATGTTGAGAACAATCATTGTACCTCTTGCAAGTAGGCCATCATTCTTCCCCCTCTTTCTCGATAATCACCGATCACTTGGCAAATGACTAGCTGAGTGTCACTGTACACTTCAATCACCTCGACTTTCATCTCTTGTGTGAGCTTTAACCCAGCTATCAATGCTTCATATTCCGCCTCATTATTTGATGCAGGGAATTTGAAGCGAAGCGCACAATGAATGTTATGCCCTTTAGGACTGATTAAGACTAGGCCCACACTGGCTCCGTTCTCATTTAACGATCTATCCACATAAAGTTTCCACAATCTTGATGAATCTACAACAGGTCCTTTGAGCACTCCTGTGGGAAGATTGACATCATATGTAAACTCTACAATAAAATATGCGAGAGCTTGACCTTTTATAACAGTGTGAGGTTAAAAATTGATATAAAATTGACTCAATTCAACGGCCACTTAAGTAGTCACGCTGAAGCCTCAGGCTTTTGTAGAACTTGTTTTACCGGAAAATTCATGAAAAATTTGATGAAGTGAGCATGAAAATAAGGTCGAAGCTTTCTGGATGTGATGATGAGTGCTAGTGCCAACTTTTCCATCTCTGAATATCTAGTTTCAGCATTAAGTAATCTCTTGCTTACATAATAGATAGGTCGCTGTATATTTTCCTCTTCCCGAATTAATGTAGTAATCATCGCATACTTGGAAACAGCGAGATACAAGTATAATTCTTCTCCTGGCTTTGGCTTCAACAAGAGTGGAGGAGAACCCAAGTATATTTTTAATTTTTGGAATGCTTGCATGCATTCTTCTGTCCACTCGAACCTCTTCGAACCCTTCAATACTTCAAAGAACAGTTGGCATTTATCAGTCAACCTGGATACAAATCGACTCAGTGCAACCACTTTTCCCGCCAGGCTCTGTACATCCTTGGGTTTGCGAGGAGATTGCATATCAATCAACGCTCATATCTTTTAAGGGTTAGCTTCAATGCCTTCCTGATTGACCATGAAACCCAGAAATTTTCCAGATCCTACTATGAATGCACACTTCTGGGGATTCAGCTTTATCTGATACTTTCGAAGAATTTTGAACTTCTCATCAAGATGCTTGATGTGATCTTTAGCTTTCTTCGTCTTCACCAACATGTCGTCAACATATACCTCAATCGTCTTGCCAATTTGTTTTGCAAACATCATGTTGACAAGACGCTGGTAGGTCGCTCATGCGTTGATGAGTTCAAAGGGCATCTTCTTGTAATAATACAATTCTCGATCAGTGATGAATGAGGTATGCTCCTCATCTAGCTCGTACATTGGGATTTGATTGTATCCTCAATATGCGTCCATAAAACTTAAAAGTTCATGCTCCGATGTCACATCTACAAGCTGGTCGATTATTGGAAAGGGAAAGCTGTCCTTCGGACATGCTTTGTTGAGATCGGTGAAATCAATGCACGTTCTCCACTTCCCGTTAGGTTTCTTTACCAAAACCGGGTCGAGTCAGTTTGGGTAAAAATGATTCCCTGATAAATCCAATTTCGAGCAACTTCTCTACCTCTTCTTTCAACGCGACGTAGCACTCTATATTCATAGCTTGTCTTTTCTACTATACAGGTTTCTTTGTTGGATTTATGTTGAGGCGATGGCATATGATATTCAGATCAATTCCCACCATGTACGAATGTTACCATGCGAAGACATCCAAGTTAGATTTCAGAAAAGTGACCAGTGAAGCTCCGCTTCAATCTTTAAGATCTTGGAGGATTTGTCAAATGGAAAATCCTCCAAGTCTTCAATGGATCCATTTTTTACCTTTCCATCAATTTCTCGAGGGTCAAGGTCTTTGCTTGTCGTTTTGATTGACACTTTTCCTGATGCTTCACTCGACGCTTCGCCTAACGCTTTGACTGGCACTTCGCCTGATACTTCGCCTGACGCTTGGACTGATGCTTGGACTGACGCTTGGACTGACGCTTGGACTAATGCTTGGAATGTCGTTTTGTCTAACGTTTAGACCATTATTATGCGAGGTGTCATCTTCTTTGTTGTGAACTTGAAAGAGTTGTTATAACAAGTCTGCACATCATATTGGTTACCTCGCACTTCGCCTACCCCATGTTGGGTCGGGAACTTCATAGCGAGATGGTAGATTGATGTAATAGCTCAAAGTTCCCTCAGTGTCGGGAACTTCTAATTCATAGATTGATGTAACAACATTGAATGTAGAGGGGCAATCTATAACCAAGAATTGGGTCATTACCGTTGAAACCCTAGGATAGGTTCCAACATTGACCATTAACTCAATCATGCCCATAGGCATTATGCTATTACTAGTGAATCCGTAGAGTGGAGTGACAGTGGGCTTTAGGTCGCTTTCATTCAACCTTATCTTCTTAAAGGCATCGTAGTACAGGATGTTGACAACACTTCCATTATCGACCAATACTCACCATAACTGCGTGCTTCCATAGTTGGTCTTTATGACCAATGTATCATTATATGGGTAATGGACATCCCTCGTGTCTTGTTCTGAGAAGGTAATATCCATATTCGGTACTCGCTGAAGTTTTCATAGTCGCTGCTCAAGATGCATGACATTGGTCAACGGCTACTGTCGAGCTTCTCGTGCATACCTGTCTTGTACCCTTTTTGAATCTCCACCATCATGCGGCCTTCCGAAAATAGTTCGTACTTCGCGTTGAATTTCTGGAGGTCATTGTTGGTTTTCTTTTCGCCTTTCGTTATTCTGCCTGGTGTACTGCCGCAGCCACCCTTCTTTAATTAATCTTTCAATTTCATCCTTCAAGGCATAACAGTTATTGGTATCGTGTCCAATGTCATTGTGATACCGATAGAACTTGTTAGGGTCGTGCCTTGCTCTGTCCCATTTCATTGGTTCCGGTTGGCGATACCACTTTTGCTAGTTTATGACCGCATAGATATGATCTATGGGTGTGTTTAGTTCAGTATGGTTGTCGAATCTCATGGGAGCTCTTGAAGTCTCCTGCTTTTTATGCTTAGGCTGCTCCTCTATCGACTGCTCATTACTCCTTTTGTTTGACTTCTTGTTACTGTTGTTGTTGGTCGTGGTCGCATCTTTAGCAGCATCTTTTCTTCCTTCTTTTTTTGTCTTTTGAAGATTCTCGTGTGAAGATTCTACCCTCAAATGCCGACCAACTCTTCGATAGAAGTCTTCGAGAGTTCTACATTCTCGCTCAAGTAATTCCTCCTAGAGTTTAGTTTCTGATCATACCCCAGCCATCATGAGGGCTAAAACTCCCCCTTCAGGTGGGTTGTTGACCTTTGCCAACTCTGAGGTGAATCGATTGAGGTAAGATCGTAGAGTTTCCTCTGGACCTTGGTGAATAGGAGATAAGCTGACAAGCGGAATAGTGAAATTCTTTGCAGCTTAGAATTGCCTTAAAAACACCATCTAAAGTTGTTACTAGGATGAGATTGAGCCTGATTTGAGTCCTTGGAACCACTTCTTTGCTGCTCCTGAAAGAGTTACAACAAAACATCTGCAACGTGCATGGTCATCGACATGATGGAGTTCTATCAGATCGCTGAAGTGGTCCATATGTTCCTGTGAATCAGTTTTCCCATCAAAAGTGTTATGGTGGGGAGTTTGAATCTAATAGGTAGGGCAGTAGCTCGAACTTCCTCATTGAATGATGATTGACAATACCCATTAGCGAGCACATCGTCCTAACCAGCAAGTGCATCTAATGTGATCCATAAATTTTGAACGTCGACGTTCGGAAGGAAAGCATTATCTTTTGCTAGCAGCAAGGGTGGTCTTTGATCGTTATTTCGATGTAAGGCAAGTTGGTTAGGTAGGGTCTTCTGTGATCTGTGAGAGGAATCTAGTGAAATAATGCGACGAGATCGACTTTGATCATTATGATGCGATATGGATCGTTCATGACTACGTCGTCGTTATAAGTGTTGTCTCAGGTCTGTAGGATTTTGTCTCGACTCTCTGCTGATCCTTTCGAAGACGCTCCTTGATTGGCATTTTTATTCGCTGTTTAAGGAATCTTGATTATTGGTTGATCTATGAGAAGGTTGTCCACAATTACGGTCAGTGCTTGAACTCTCTATACTAGATTTCAGAAACAAGTTTGCGACCTTGCCTTTTCCCTTAGAGATGCGATCTTCATGACGCTCTTGCTGGGTTTTATGCTAGTCGCGTTTCCTTGTCTCTAGGATCTATATTCCTTTCTCAGGTTGTTGAGCAGGATGTTCTCAGGGACATTCGTGTTGTGGTGGAGTTACCATCTATCCTTCAGTAAGTCATCGTAGGGAGTCATTAATTTGGTTAGTAATTTGCTGATAGTTCACCAGTGCCTCCTCCATGCAATCTTGTCTCTAGGCAATACTTTCTAGTGCGGTTACGGCAGGTTGATCTGGAGCAGGATCTGCCTGTGCAGCAGCAATGCTTTGGGGTTAGTTTTGGCTAGTTCCCGTGACTCTGATAGTGTTTCTGGTGTTTTCCATTATTGAAGAAGCGAAATTTTGACAAATTATTTTGCTAGAATAGCCCTCCTTCTAGCACCAATTGTTGACGGAGGTTTTGTCAACAATAAATTTAAGAAATTACGAGATGTGGCTTCTGTGTGAAAAGGATTGATCTAATCAAAGTAAGTAAAAAAAAAAAAGATGAGCCTACGTCCACTGTTTTTTACTATTTTCTAGAGGATTACAAGAATTTTGTTCAATCTCAAGGTTGAGAGAGATATCAGTCCAAAAGTAATGTTTTTTCTCTTTTTCCCCTTTCTACAACACTGAGCTCCCTTTATATAGGTGAAGAGAGCTCAGCGTTTCCTAATTGTAAAAAACAGGTAAGTGTATAATTAGAAAATACAATTTGAGTAATAATATAACTTTGTAATAACCTAAGCAGAATAATCGGCTGATCTCTATTCAGATACTTGTTTCCCTTTCTCTGTAGGTTACTTATCTAAGGAAACGTGAGTTGGTTTCTTTTTCACTCTTGTCGCACTTTATGCATTCGGAGGAGGTCGCACTTCAGTGATTCAGAGGAGGTCACACTTCACTCAGAAATAGTTTCATCCGACCTGACGCGTCCAATCCTGATCATTGCCTTTCCCTTTTTGGCATTGATCGACATATAGGTTTTTAGACTGCATAACAACACCAAAAATGGGAAATGATAATTTATGCTAGTCCCCTCATCTATTTAGGTAACACAAGGGCTCTCAATACACTTAAGCTAAAAACCTAACAAGATTTTCATGGAGGTTCAGGAGGTGGGCTCAGGAAAAGAAGGTTGTAAGGTTGGCAAGACACTTCCTAATTCACTCAGGTAGGTACTGCTTTTTGCTCTGCTGTAGTATATTTGGTTTATTTACTTGATCAAAACTAGAAGAAGAGTAACTAATTTGATTTTAATCAACAAAAGATGGATTTGATTCGTTGCTCTAAAATATTCTCTTATGAGAAAAACTTCTTTTCTAGGTTTTGGCTCCATCTTTTAGATGTGTAGTTGATCAGATTCTGTTTTTATTTTTTTTTCTTTTTCAAATATATTGAAAAAGGGGTGCTTGAGGACGAAACAAAAAGACTATTTGATATGAACGGGAGCAAATTGCTAGAGGAGCTCATGTAATGAAAAATGAAGATGTAATCCTATTCGAAGCTTTTCTGCTAAACAAGTCCCTGAAGCCACCGATTACTTACAATCAGATTGCTTCTGTGGTTCTTATTTTAAGTAGTACGAAGGTATTTTTATTAGATATATATAATAGATTGTTAAACCAAGGATAATCCTAGGATCTATCATATTAAATTGTCAGAAACAAATTTGTTAAGAAAAATAGTGACTAATTTGGATCCATTATTTAACAACAAAGGATGTAATCACATAAGCAGAAGCAATAAATTATTTAGAACCTGAAGGTAGAACGCCTTCCATATCCAGAATACTCTATGTATGCTTAATGTGATCTTTCTCTATTGATGGAGTCAAAGGAAAAGAGCATGCAATCTATTTTACTTGTGGACCAAAACCCTAATAGTAATGCCTACATACTCTGATAGCTAATAAAAACCCCATCAATCTTTATCAGTCCAGTATCGGGCAACCACACATTACATAACCCGTAGTTAATTAGTAATTTCTTAACCCAATAATTAGATCACTTAATGACCCCACTTAATAGACAGTCCCAATTTATATAATTTTTATATAAAAAACGTGTAATCCATATATAATATATATATATATATATAACTCAACATTCTTCCCTTGAGTTACATGAATTTTCCAAAAATAATTATGTAATGAAAACTTGAGTGCGCATTTTATTGCTGTCTATTAAGAAATTACTTATTATGATAATCTGGACAATCTTTTATATGAACATCAAATCAAAGTGGTCTTTGTTATACTTAGGTAGGCAACTGAACCCATCAATGATTACCAAATCAACACATGTAATGACATAAATCAAGTATGGATGTGTGGCATAGAAATTATGCTAAAATGATCTTTTTATCTGATCCTACTTTATAATTCCAATGATTCAGCCTTAATCTTTCACTTTATGCAAAATCGCAACTTGATACAAAATAATAGATAGAAAGAAAATAAAATATAAATTCAGAATATAAAGAAAACCATCACTAAAATATAAATTTAGAGTATAAAGAAAACTATTATTTTTTTGATATCAAATAATAAATATATCTATCACAAAAGAAACATGTAAAATCTAACTTCAACATCTTTAAATGGTACAACACTTATATGGGCAGTGTTTTCATAAAACACTTTAGGTGTTAGACCTTTTGTAAGCGGATCTGCCAACATAAAATTAGTGCTGATATGTTCTATAAATACTAGGTGACTCTAAACTCTTTCTTTAACAATTAAAAACTCAATGTCTATGTATTCAGACTTCGAAGAGCTTCTGTTATTTTTGGAATATAGAACATCAACTCTATTATCACAATAAATCTTCAATAGCTTTTCAATGCCATCAACAATTCGCAGCTCAATGATAAAATTCTGTAGCTATATATATCCCTTAATTTGATGCCTCATGACAAGGTACAATTTTTGCGTCCATAGTAAAAAAGTTATGAGTGCCTGCTTAACACTCTTCCATGATATAGTTCCTCTAGCAAGTAGGTAAATTTAGTTTGATGTAGATCTTTTACTATCTAAGTATCTAGTATAATCAGAATTGGAATACCCCACGATTTCTAAATGATCAGATCTCTGATAAGTGAGCATGTAATCTTTTGTTCTTTGTAAATATCATGAAACCCTCTTTGCTATTGTCCAGTGATCCATACTAGGGTTGCTTAAATATCTGTCTAGTACTTTAATTATGTTTGCTATATCTGTGGGTGTACATACTTAAGTATATATCGGACTCCTTACTACAGATACATAAGGGATCTTCTATATTTCTTTAGCTTCAAACTCAATCTTGGGGAATTGAATGAGACTGAATTTATCACCCTTTGTAATGAGTGTATCACTTAGGGCATATTTTCTTATGCTAAATCTATCAAGCACCATTTTGATATAACTCTTTTGTGATAATCCAAGGATGCCCTGAGAGTGATCCTAGCATAATTTTATTCTTAATACAAAATAGGTATTCCTAAGATCTTTCATCTCAAATTTGTTTAATAGAAATCTTTTGGTTTCATGTAGTAAGCCTATATTATTACTTGCTAAAAGTAAGTCATCGATATATAAAACTAGGAAGATACATTTACTCCCATTAAACTTGTGATAAATACATCCATCTACTAAATTTTCTTCAAAGTTAAATGAGGAAATAATTTGATAGAACTTATGATACCGTTGACGAGATGCTTATTTGAGACCATAGATGAATTTCTTTAGTTTACAGACCATAGTCTTTGGATCTCTAGTTATAAAATTTTCTGGCTGTACCATATAAATTATTTTTTCAATATTACTATTGAGAAAAACAGTCTTTACATCTATCTGGTGCAACTCTAAATCAAAATGAGCCACGAGTGCCATAATTATTCTATAAGAATCTTTTGAAGAAATTGGAGAGAAAGTTTCTTTAAAGTCAATGCCTTCTTTCTGAGTGAAGCCTTTGGCAACTAGATGAGCCTTATATCTCTCGATATTGCCTTTAGAATCCCTTTTGATTTTAAAAATCTATTTATAACTAATAGGTTTCTTTCTTGATGGCAATTCAACGAGATCCCAAACATCATTGTCTTTCAGAGCTTTCATCTCATCCTTCGTAATAGCGATCCACTATTGGGATTTTGAACTTTGTTTGGCTTAAATAAAATTGATTGGATCATTTTTTACTCCTACGTCAAACTTATATTCTAGGAGATAGACAATGTAATCATCCAGAATTGTGTTTCTCCTTTTCTTGGTAGATCTCCTTAATGGCACTTCCTCTTGAGGTTGTTGAGGTTGCTCTTCAGAAGCAACTTTCTCATGTTAGACTGGGAGTTGCAGGATATTGTCTTGAATTTCTAGATTTGCATCTTGAATAATGTTAGGTGTATGAGCCTGATCACCTTCAATAGCAAATGTAGGAAGAGAAATGAATTTCTCTTCAAAGAATTTATTATAAGGATTTATTATAATAAATCCTCAAGGAATCTCCCCACTAACCTCAAAATCCTCAAGGAATCTCACATTAACCAACTCGAAAAAGGATTTATTATAAGGATCATAGAATTTGAAATCTTTGGATTTTTCAACATAGCCAATAAAATAGCAGTTTATTATTCTTGAGTCTAGTCTCTTTACATGGCATGTATGGCCTTGTCTTAGCTAGACAACCCCAAATATGCAAGTACCTAATGCTACTTCTTGCTTGTCTATAATTTATATGGGATTTTAGCTACTGATTTACTGGGTACTTTGTTAAGTATGTAAACTGCATTCTTAAATGCTTCTCCTAAGAATGACTCAGGTAAGGAGGAATGACTAATCATACTACTTACCATATACTTAAGTGTTTGGTTTCATTACTCAGCAATACCATTTATGCTAGGTTTTCTAGGCATTGTGTATTCACATTCTTCTAGGTATTAGGCAAAGAGTTCTAGACGTTGTTCGCCGGATCCATCATACTTACCGTAATATTCACCACCACGATCAAGTTTGACGATTTTAATTTACTTGTTGAGTAACTTCGGCTTTGAAAGCTTTAAATACATCCAGGGATTGTGATTTTTCATGTATTAAATATAGGTACCTATAGCAAGAGTAATCATCTATGAACATGATGAAATAGTATTGGCCATTGTATGAAACCATAGGGAATGGATCACAAATATCAGTATATATCAGTCTTAAGACACCAAAGCTCCTATGAGCACCTAATTTACGTACATTTTTCTGTTTTCCTTTAATGTACTCAATACAAATAGTGAAGTTTATGAGGCCAAGTGGGTCAAGAATTCCATCTGACACAAGACATTGTATTCTCTATTTAGAAATATGTCTTAATCGCTTGTGCCATAACATAGAGGAATTCTCAATAGTTTTATATTTTGTACGATGTTTTTTGACATGTAAAGTTTCATTAATTAAGGTAATAAGATCAATTTTATATAGGTTATCAATCAAAGCACTAGTCGTAATAATATTGTAATTTTAAAAAAGACTAAATTTTTTATTTCCAAATAAAGAAGAATAACAAATTTGTCCAAAGTTGAAATAGAAACTAAATTTCGTTTAAATAACTGTATAACGAATATCTCATCCAAATCCAAAAATGAATCAGACCCTAATTGCAACCCAAATAGACCTATTGCCTTTACTGTAGCTGTGTTGTCATTACCCATATAGATGTATCTTTCAATATCAACTGGTGAATGACTTCTCAGACAATCCTATATAGTCACACTTATGTGAGTAGTGGCACCACTATCCACTCACCAAGTATGATTGGGTATAGAAGTAAAATTAACCTCAGAATAAACAAAATTAAGAAGTCTACCCTTCTTGATATGCCAGGCGGCATACTTGGGACATTTCTTCTCCACATGTCTTGCCTTCTTGTAGAAGAAATAAGCAGATATCTCATTTTGTTTCTTTTGCACTTTATTTTCTGAAATCATAGATGCAACTCCTTTATCCTTAGTTTTTTTTTCTTTTCTTATCTTAAGAGGTTGTTGCTAAGTGGATACTCTCTATTTTCTCTTGCTTTAATCTATCCTTTTCTTACATACATTGAGATATGAGATTATTATAGACTATTTTTCTTTTTTAGACATTGTAGCTCACTTTAAATTGACTAAATTATGACAGAAGAGAGAGTAGAACTAATTGCATAAGTAAGTCATCTGACAACTCTAACTAAGTGCCTTTAGTTTTGAAGCCAGATTGAATATCTCTATGATGTATTCCCTGATGTTCCCTTTACCTTTATAATGCATAGCAAGTAAATTGCTCAACATGGTACTTTTTTGGTATTTTTATTCTTTTGGAAATATTATGCAATTGCATCAAGGAATGCCTTAGTATTGTCAACCTTTGGCATAGTACTCCTAATGGTCTCAAGTATAGAATATTTCATGATCATAAGACTTAGTGATTAGAATTCTCCCACTGCTGAAAGTTCTTAACAGCCATAGCAAAACTTTCATCTGTAAGAGCAACAAGTTGTTTTTTTCTTGAGTGCAAGGTCCAGATTTATGCAACTGAGCACAATAAGAAGATACTCTTTTTATTTCTTGAAGTTTGTGTTATTAAGTACAGAAATTGAATTCAAACAAACAGATATACTTAATGTAGAAACTGAACAGAGCAAAAGACAAAAAATAACAGCTCACATAAAAAACATATTATAAATTAAACATATAAAGTAATAAGATATACTAGTATGACATATAATATTTAAACATATAAGGTGGGTTACCATCATAAGATACCCAAAACAACATCAATAGGCCTTCTTTTGGGTTGACTTATTAACTTGTAAGTGGTACTCTTCCATACAGTAATCAAATATTGTCAGTAAATCTTGTTACAAAACAAATCTTCCTTTGAGTCAATTTACTATCTACATGGAAACTTGATAACCATTATATATCTATTACCGCAAGTGTGTCTATTATTCGGCCACATAATCACCTTCATTTGCGCCGGCAATTATTCGCATGAACAATAGACACACAATCATTCAAATATTTCAAAACAAATAAATTTATGCAATAGAGGTTACTTTGGCAATATTTTGTTTCAACTTATTTTTTAAAAATATTTAAATAATTAGTGCAAAGAAAATAATAACCAAAATATTCAAAATATTAAACTGAAAATTTCGATGCACAAAAATTAGTAGATGACTAACTGAGTTCTAAGTATTTTTATTAACTCTTAAAACCAAATAGAATTTTCAGCGAATAAAGTGAGTTATACTGAAGTTGGGTTGAGAAAATAAAAACTGATCGGTCAGGTTTCAAATTGAAACTTCTTGGACTAAGTCAATAACAACTCAATTCTACCCAAAACCGAGACAACGTGCCTTAAATTAGGTCATAACTTTGACCTATATACTGTACGGGTTAGCATTGGAGCGCTAGCCCTCGAAATCTCATTCCCAAGTGGTGGTACTGCAACACCATATAAATTTGACCTATATACTGTACAGGTCAGCGTTTCGGCATTAGCTCTCAAAAAATAATTATATCATTCCTAGGTGATGGTGCCGCAATACCATCTCTCTGTGGTGCTTCACCGTAGCATCACTGATGTGGCACTGCGGCGATATGCTCATTGGAGGCTGGCACCACGATGCTACATTGCCACGGTGCCCGCTTTGCTGGTGGGACAAGGGGGTTCATTGACTATTACGGATCATAGTGATGTTTGTAGCTGTGGAGTTCTTCTACTCGTCCTTCTAACAGGAAAAAAAAAAAGCTGAACTATCATCGATTATATGGTTGAAAAGGAA
>JXTB01000070.1:581415-584227 GCA_002914805.1 Parasponia andersonii
TGTGATCTTTATTTCTTAGGTTCTTGGTCTATGATCTCCTTTTGGTATATTTTCTGGCGTACTTTGTTTTATGCTAAGAAGTTTTCAAGTTATTAGATGCTGATTTAATGCTGCATTCGTACAATTGTTTTCAAAGACTAATCTAGCGACGTTTTGGACTAATTTATTAAGATCTATGGTAGGTGCCCAATCATAAATACTAGAGGGTATGCCATAGGAAGGGTGAATTATTAGGCTTTTCATTTTCTAAACTTGGGCCCAAGGTCTTGTTTATGTTTTAGCTCTTCTACGGATGGGGTTAGAGCCAAAGTAGAATGATAGGCCTTGTATTACTCTACTATACAAGGGTTCAACATTATCTTAATGGTATCATTAAAGTAATATAATTGGTCATACTAATAGTCTATGTGGATATCGGGTATCTGTCCAAATTATTTTGCTACTCTTTTTATGAGATGTCTCAATTAGGGCATCAATCATATGCACATCGAGTTCCCCATGTTTCTCAAATGTGTTATGTTTCATGCCTTTTGCAGGAACTCCAGATTGTGCATCTATTGGGGTCTCCAAAGCACTATTTCCTTCAATTCCTAATCTGCTACGTACTTCTCTGGTTTTCACTTATAGAGGTTCACTTTTCTTTTTAGCTTTATTTTAACAAGTTTGTTTAATATTGATTAAAAACATATAATGTAGGATTCCCTTTTGACCCACTTTAGTGAAAGATGAACATTTGTTAGGTGTCGCAATAAGAATGCATAGTGTTAATGAGCTTCAATTGGCTGTATTCATAGTGTTAACACATTTTGCCTTTTTTGTTGAATATTCTGTTAACTAAGTCTTTAATCTTTTCATGCAGTAATATTGTACTTCTATGCTTATTGTGTTTGTTTTGGTTTCTAATTTGGTGAATAGATATGGATGAGAGGCAGATTATATTGATATACCTATATGCAAGATAGTTGCACTATAGAAGAATTATCATGTGCATCATGATTTGAGTAAATGTATATGTTATGCTTATGCTTTATAGACATTACGGAAAATATTTTCTTAAAAATCGTACACTTGTTAGACATGAGAGTCATTTGAGTGTATTGGATAGCATGATTGGTCATAATGACATAGAATGTGTGAATCAACTTCGAATGGATGGGAGAACATTTGGTCTGTTATGTGAATTACTTCGTGTTGAGGGAAAATTGAAAAATGATGGTTCCGTTAGCGTAGAGGAGCAAGTTTGTATGTTTTTACATGTACTTGCTCATCACGTGAAGAATATGACAATCCACAATAGGTTTATGCGATCAGGGGAAACTGTTAGTAGGCATTTCAATTCTGTTCTAAATAGAGTCTTGAGGTTACAAGGTATTAAACTACAAATGCCAGCTCCTATACCCGAAAATTGTACTGATGGAAGATGGAGGTGTTTTAAGGTATGTCTGCAGGTTGATGTTGAGTGTCACATAATTGGAAATGTTTGATATGAAATATTGAAATTGACTTGATATTGCTTATTATTTGAATAGAATTGTTTGGGAGCCTTAGATGGAACATATATTAAGGTGCATGTACCAAGTATTGACAAGCCAAGATATTGAACAAAGAAAGGTGAAATCACAACAAATGTCTTAGGTGTTTGTGATCGAGATATGAGATTTATATTTATGTTCTCAGGTTAGAAAGGATCTACATCTGACTCTCGAGTTCTTCGAGATGCATTAACTAGGCCAAATGGGTTAAGAGTACCTATCAGTAAGTGAGTAATTTAGAGTCTTTTTTTAGTCAAGTTATAAAAATTGAAAACTAATAGGACCTTTTATTTTGTTATTTTTTTTTTTTATGTTGGGGTATTATTATCTTGTGGATGGTGGGTACACAAATGGTGAAGAATTTCTTGCACCTTATAGGGGGACACGATATCATTTGTCAGCATAGACACAGAGTGATGCCCCAATAAGCCACCAAGATATTTTAACATGAAGCATGCATCGACAAGAAATGTCATAGAACGCTGTTTTGGGTTATTGAAGATGCGGTGGGCTATACTAAGTATGGCAATCATATGTTCAGGTTTGATATATTAATTTATTAGTTAATTTTTAGAATTAAATGTTTTATATTTAAACTTACATCTATTTTATTCTTGTTGTAGCACCACAAAGAAGCAGAAGGATCGAAGGGAAGACCCTTTCCACTATATGAAAAATTGATGAACATCTATGGAATAGATCGTGCAAATGAACAAGGAGTTGAAACTCCAGCTGATATGGTTGAGGACATCAATCAAAATCATGCCATTGATGATATGGGAGATGAAAAGGAGTCTCTCAACCGAATATCTAGTACTAATTCTACATCATCATCTCGCCGAAAAAGGAAAAAACCATCTAATAATATAAGCGAAGGATTGAGAAAACTTACTTAATCATTTGACAAGATGATGGAAAAATCAAATAAGCAAGTGGAGAAGATAGTTGAGGTTATAGTTGAGAGTGCAAGGAAAAAGGAACATGATCAACGTAACTTCATGTGGGAGGAGCTCACGAGACTAGAAATATCTGTAGAAGTTTGTATTGATGCGTTGGACATCATTGTTGCAAAACTATGAACTGTTAGTATCTTTAATTCCCTATCTGATGAGAAAAAAGTTGAGTTTGTTATGTCGCTATTGAGAAAGAAATAAACTAAAGAATCTAATATTTCTTTTTAGTATCATTTCATATTACTTTGGATGATGACCAATGAAGATAATTAAATATGTATGGATGATATGATATAATTGATATTATGTTTTTAAATGTCTAATTTT
>JXTB01000070.1:589353-606777 GCA_002914805.1 Parasponia andersonii
TAAATGGGTCATCTTTGTACCAGTAAGCACCTGTGTATATACTTGTGAATTGTTCGTCTAGCTGAATCCGTTTTTTTCTTGGATCAGTGTCGAACAACCTACATCTAAACAATACCACGTTGCACCCTTTAATATATGACAACTCTAGAACTTGTTCCAATATACTATAGAAGTAGTTCCCATCAGATCCACGAACAAGGACACCACAATTTTGGGTGTTGTGTTTACTATCACGCTTATCAACTAGAAACTTTATCCCATTCATCATATAACCAGGGTAGGAGGAACTGAGAAGTTGGTTCTACTAGCCAATACATACAATTCATTGTTGAACTCATCTGAACTGGATGTTTGTAATTAATTTATCTAATATAAAAAAATCATTAGATAACACATAATTTGGTGCAAAGATTAGTGAAATTTAGGAAATTGTACAAGAGAAGCTTACTTGGGATTTAAACCATGCACTACCTTTAGCCTCTAACTCTCTCATGTGCTCACTAAATATATGTAGTGTCATACATTAGGGAAGTTCTAATAACATTGAACAAAAAGTATAGAAGGGTATAAAATACTTACTCAAGATATTTTTATACTTCCGGATAGTTGTTTATTATGTACCACTCAAATTTAGGCCGATCAAAAGGATTAAGAATAATAATATCTTTTTTGCCCAGTGGGTGACCAACAGACTTAAAGATTGATAATATGTGGTTTGGTCAAGCATCAGCAATAATTTCTTTACGTTTGGGTCGATTGAATCAAGTTTTGACATTCCGCAAATACATAGAGCAAAATATAAGCGCCTTTGTAATGACATACGCTTCAGTAATAGACCCTTCTTGATGTACCTGATTTCGAACATACTGTTTATAAACTCTCATGCCCCGCTCAATTGAGTACTTCCATCGAAAATGAACGGGTCTACCCTGTATTGCCTCTTCTGGTAAATAGAGAATAAAATGAATCATTATGTCAAAGAAGGTGGGTGGAAATATTCTTTCCAACTTAGTTAATATGGTTACAGCATCCTTTTGTAGCTTTTCTAGATCGGCCACATTCAATGTGCGTACACAAAGTTTTTGAAAAAAAAAAAACACAACTCAGTGATAGTTTTCCAGATTTTTTTTTTAAATACGGTCTAATCCCATCAGGTAGAAGACGTTGGAAAAAGACATGACAGTCATATATTGGTATAAAAATTTGATTTAAATTTCAGAATACTAAGCATTATTTTTATTTTATGAAAATTCTATTTTAATTTCTTTATCCATTCCCAAAGGTAAAATGCATGCTATATTAGAAAATGTTCATCGAGAAAACCAAACTGTTTGCTGTAGGGCACTCGGTTTATTTCACTGACCCGGAATACATTTATAATAAAAAAAAATTTCATCATAATCTAAAACTACCAGAAATGAATCTCTACGTCAATAAAAAATTCTACTATAATTTTCAGTGGAAACGCAAGTGAAAAAAGAAACTGCAACCTACTTTCTTTTGCCAATTAACAAAATGACAATAAAACAAGATTTAATAGAACAAATATATAACCAAATATATATTTGCAAGAATCGAACCTGGTCGCCATTGTTGCGTACTAGAAAGTCCCTTTTCTCAGAGGACAAGAGTACGGACAAATCGTGAGCAACTCCAAGAACATTGTCGTCAGCCATGTCTAGGTTTGCAAATCTGTATATATGCTATTGTTTTATGTCCGTAATATTATATATACTGCGTTTTTGGTTTTGTAATCATATATACGTGGCAGGGTAGTAGGGATATTTCCTCCCTCTTAGGAACAAACGAAAATTATTGAATTAACTTTACTCAATAATCCTGATACTGACACCTGACAAAATTTTTAAAACAATTTTGATTGTTGCAATAAATTTTTCGAAAAAAGGTTGGAGAGGGAATTAGACAATATCTTAGGAAAATTGGATACGCCTTTGATTTATCTGAGTAATATAATATTTGAAATTTAATACCATAATTTTCGGTTGATTATAGGAGTAATAGCTTTTAGTCTCTGAAAAGACTCTCTTTTATTTGAACGGACAAAGACTCTTTCTATAAATAGCTATAAATAGGAATCCTACAAATATTAAAAACGTCTCAGATATTTAACAATACAAAAAGAAAAGCTTGTTTTTATCTTCCAGCAGGAATACAACTAAGCATTGGTACGTATGGAGAATGAGATGTTGCAAAACCGTGTCTTAATAAACTTCCTTAATTTCCTTAGACAATACTGTCTTAAATATAGCTTACTTTCCTTATCAAGAAATTGGTAAGTAAATTAATATACGTAAATTATATTTCTTATCCGACATATTTACTAATGTGTAATGAAAAGAATTGTGTTAAAAGAAAGAGTTTGAAAAAGAAGAAATCAAAATTTGAGTTATATCCTCCTAATATCCCTTATAGTGTCACTCTTTTTTTTTTTTTTTTTTTGTCTCTTCTTACCTTTTTTCATCAACTTTTCTGACCCTTATTTGAAATACATTAATGGAAACATTTAATATTTATATAAGTGCACATTTTTCTTATTAATGACATTAAACACAAAAAATTCCTTTCCACACCACCTCAAAACACCTAGCATTTTTATCGGGTATAACTTTTAAGATTGATCTTTTAGTGCTCGTACGGATACTTTTTTGTTTTTTTGCTTTTCAATTTTTTTAAAATGAAAAAAAAGGTGAAGATTTTCTCAAGAAAAAAAAAACATAAACAAAAGTGTATTATTTCGAATTTTCATTAATCAGAATGGAAAAAAATTCTTAACACTATTATTTATTGCAAAAAAAAAAAATTCTTGATGCTAGAATTAATTGAATTATTATTTTGGATTAGTGCCAAAGGGATTTCTCTTTAACATTATAAATTTTCTACTCTGACTTATTATATTGCCTAAAAATTAAAAGTGAACAAGATTTGCACATATATTTTATTATAATTGGTATTTTAATATCGAAGCTTTGTTTTTTCTTTTTGTCAGGTTAATGTTGTGCGGTCTAAAATCTCAAGGTCGCATAAGGGATATAAGCGACCTCTTCCGTGAAGATTATATGCGACCTCTTCCGTGATGGTTATATGCGACCTCTTCCGTGATGTTTACATGCGACCTTCTCCGCATAGTTTGCCTTGACAAACAGGAAACTTACAAGGAAAAGGAAACAAGTATATGTTATAAAAGAGACCTACCAGGAAAGGGAAACAAAAGTCTCCTATTTGTAATCATCTAGTTATCCAATTTGAATAGTTATCTTATATAGTTACCCGTTTGTAATTAGGATCCTAGGGACATTAGGATCCTAGTGACACAAGGATCCTAGGGACATAAGGTTACCTTGGCCTATATAAAGGGAACCGGATGTTCTGATTGGAAAGGCAAGCCAAGTGAAGCCAATTCAAGTAAATTCAAGTGTTGGGAGAATTCCGAGTGGAGAGTATTCGAAGCTTTGGGTAGTCTAGGTCTAAAGTATTACAATTATTCTTCAGTTCTTCCAAAGGAGATTGTAACCTTGAGTGTTTGTAATTCTTCATAAAAAATAGTGAGAAAACAGTGAACGTAGGCTCATCTTTTTCGGGGCCGAACCACTATAAATCCCTCTCTCTTTATTCGCTTTGATTTATTACTTCAATTTATACAAGCCACATCTCTCAATTGTTTCTAAATTTATTGTTGATAAAACCTCCATCAACAATTGGCGCTAGAATGAGGGCTATTCCGGCAAAAAAGTTTGTCAAATTCCACTTATTCGATAATGGCAAACACTAGAAACACTACCAGAGCCACCGGAACTAGCCAAAATCAACCTCAAAGTACCGCTGCTACACAGGCCACCCCTGTTCAGGATCAACCTACTGCAATGGCAATAGAGAATCTATCCCAAAGACAGGATCGCATGGAGGAGACGCTCGTGAACCTTCAGCAAGTCACTAACCAGATCAACGACACTCTGTGACGACTTGCTGAGGACAGATGGTAACCCCGCCACAACACGAATGCCCCAAGGAGCGTCCTGCTCAGTTACCAGAGAAAGGAGTCTAGATCCTCTAGACGAGAAGACGCAGCCAACCGAGAACTCAGCAGGAGCGTCATGAAGATCGCACCACTAAGGGAAAAGGCAAGGTCGTAGACTTGCCTCAATCTCGAACGAAGAGTTCAAATACGAGTCCCGATCGCACACAACCTTCTCGTAAATCCACTAATAGTCAGGATCGCTTGAGCGACGAACAAGGACGACCATCGAGAAGCGTCTTCGAAAGAATCAGCAGGGAGTTGAGACAAAATCCTGCAGACCTGAGACAGTATTTGGAGCGACGACATGGTCATGATCGATCTGTATCACATCACAACGACCAAAGCCGATCTTATCGCACTATGTCACTGGAGTCCTCTCATAGGTCGCAGAAGACTCTACCTGACCAACCTGCTGTTAAACAGGATTACGAACAAAAGTCGCCTTTACCACCAGCAAGGAATGATGCTTTCCCTCTGAACGTCGATGTTCACAATCTAAGGATCGCATTAGATGCACTTCCTTGCTGGGACGATGTGCTCGCAGATGGGTATCGTCAGTCGCCATTCAGCGAGGAGGTTCGAGTAGCAGCCCTTCCCACTGGATTCAGACTTCCCACCATTAACACTTTTGATGGGAAGACTGATCCCCAAGACCACATGGATCACTTTAGTGACTTGATGGAACTTCATTGGGTTAGTGATCATGCACGCTGCAGGTGTTTCACTGTGACACTCTCAGGAGCAGCGAAGAAGTGCTTTCGAGGACTTAAATCTGGTTCGATCTCGTCCTGGCAACAACTACAGACGGCGTTCTTAAGACAATTTTAGGCCGCAAAGAATTTTACTATCCCACTTGTTAGTTTGTCCGCAATCCGGCAAGGTCCAGAAGAGACTCTACGGTCTTATCTCAACCGGTTCACCTCAGAGCTTGCAAAGGTCAATAACCCGCCTGAAGGAGGAGTTCTTACTCTTATGATGGCTGGGGTGCGACCAGAAACAAAACTCACGGAGGAATTACTCGAGCGAGAGTATAGGACTCTCGAAGACTTCTACCGAAGAGTTGGTCGATATCTAAGGTTAGAATCTTGACGAGAGAATCTTCAGAAGACTAAAAAAGGGGGAAAAATGGATGTGGCAAAAGTTGCGGTCGTCACCGACAACGGCGGTAATAAGAAAAATAAAAGGAATAATGAACAGGCTAATGAGAATCAGCCAAGACCTAAAAGGCAGGAAATACAAAAAGCTCCCATGAGGTTCAGCAATCATACTGAATTAAATGCAACCATAGATCATATCTATGCGGTCACTAACCAGAAGGAGCGGCTTCGACAACTAGAACCAATGAGGCGGGACAGGACGAAGCGCGACCCCAACAAGTTTTGCCGATATCATAATGATATTGGGCATGACACTAATAATTGCTTTGCCCTGAAAGACGAAATCGAAAGGCTGATCAGAGAGGGACGATTGCGGCAGTACACGAGGCAGAACGAAGAAAGGCGAGAAGAAGACCAACAGCGACCTCCAGAAATTCAGCGCGAGGTACGAACTATTTTTGGAGGGCCGCATGTTGGAGGAGATTCCAAGCGAGCACAGGACAGATACACACGAGAAGCTCGACAGCAGCCGTTAACCAATGTCATGCACCTTGACCAGCGACCACGAAAGCTTCAGCGAGTACCGGAAATGGATATCACCTTCACAGAGCAGGATGCAAGGGAAGTCCATTATCCGCATAATGATGCGTTGGTCATAAAAGTCAACTGTGGAAGCACACAGTTGTGGCGAGTGTTGGTCGACAATGGAAGTATCGTAGACATCCTCTACCTTGATGCCTTCAAAAAGATGGGACTAAATGAGAGCGACCTGAAGCCTGCCGCAACTCCACTCTATGGTTTTACCGGTGACAGCCTGTTACCTATGGGCATGATCGAATTGATGGTCAGGATTGGGTCCTTTCCAAGGGTTTCATCGATAATGACCCAATTTTTTGTGGTAGATTGTCCATCTGCCTTCAATGCTGTACTGGGAAGACCAGCATTAAGGGAACTTCGAGCTGTCACCTCGATTTACCATCTGACAATGAAGTTCCCAACCCAACATGGAGTTGGCAAAGTGCGAGGAAACCAGTACGATGCGAGGACATGTTATAAAAACTCGCTAAAACTCGCAGCAAAAGATGCGACGTCTCGCACAATGATGGTCCACCTGCCAGAGGAAGCGATTGACGCGTCAATCGTGGTAGCAGATGAAGCATCAGTCGAAGCGTCAGTCGTGACAACAGGTGAAGCGTCAGTCGTGGCGGCGGATAAAGTGTCAGTCAAAGCATCAGTCATGGCAACGGATGAAGCGTCAGTCAAAGCGTCAGTCATGGCAACGAGCAAAGCGTCAGTCGAATCGTCAGTGAAAGCATCAATCGATACGACCAGTGAAGACTTCGATCTTCGAGAAATTGACGGTCAGAACTGGACCCGTTGAAGTATTGGAGGATTTATTATTCGACATCCTCCAAGACGAGATTGGAACGAAGATTCAGGAACCTGTGCGAGCTTCAATTATAGTTTTACGGCAGTTTTCGGACACCATAAAACTCGGGGGGCAGTGGGATCAGAATTATCTCCTACTTGTTTCCTAAGGAACTATGCAAATGTTCATTTAGAGGAGACATGGTTTTTAGATCGTCGAGGTGTCAAAATATCACTACGACGATGCATCTGAATCTCCTTAAAATCGTAGGATTTTCTCCTCGCTTCATGCCTCAGCATGTCGTATTACGCAATTTCCCTCCTCGAACAAAAAAGTAACTATGCAAAATGTTCATTGTTCGATGTGATATATTGCTACTCTATTTTGACATGGAACTTTTGAAATACAGTTAGAGTTTGCATCACTCGTATTAACTGGTTTCTTAAGCGACCTAACTCATCCAAACGCTTAAAACTCGTTTTAAGTTAGTCAGATTTAACTGCCTAGGTCCTCGAACATCTGCTGCTTTTCCAGGTTGAAAGCTGTTCTATCTTCTTTCTGAGCTTTTTCCAGGTTCTCGAATGCTTGAGTTATTTCATCAATCTTCTCGGCTTTCTCTAAGCATTCGAGAACCAGATCGTGCATCAGGACAGTAGCAGCAGCAGTCTAAAAAAAAATGATGTAAATCTCAAGTTATCAAAAGTATTCATGAAGAGGGGATTCAGAAGCTCACGTTCGCCAGCATCCTCAACGCACATCCGAAAGCAACTTTTGCAGGACGTCGCTTCATCCGCTCCCAGCCCTCTTCAGTCGTAAAGCAGTCGATAAAAGCTGCGCTCATTCCAGCTTTTTCCAGAAGTTGGTTGAGGAGTGCGAAGAGCTCGTCGCTTTTATCGACCATGTTTGGTTCTGAAGTGGCGGCTTCGGAAGGAGGTTCGGGAGTGCTCGCTAGCTGAGATGGTGGAGGAGGTGGCGAGCTCGCCGGGACGTCCTCGAAGGCGACTTTTCTCTTCTTTGAGCAGTCGACCTTCTCCTTCCCTTTCGACGGCGGCATACTCTCGGGTGTCTTATTTTTCGCCATAGACCCGAGAGTAGAAGGAGGTGCTCGCAGGCCGCTGCCAATAACCATTGCTGTACAGAATATGTTAGTAAGCGAAGAAATAGTAAAAGTAAAGGTAAGAGTTAGTGTGATTACCTTCTTCTTGAGGAGCTGGTTGAGAAGTTGGTGGTGAGACGGCTTCTGGGGATGAAGGCTCTGAGCGAGGTGGTGTGGCCCGTGTCTTTCTTTTTTGTTTCCTGGAGGATGAAGCACCTAAGTCTGTCCTTCTCGACTTCTTCTTCGAGCTTGGTGGTCGAGAGAGAATAGGGGGATCGGGGAATGCAGCGGCTCTTGGAATCAGACCGCAAGCGACCAGATTCTTTGATGTACCAAGAACCTTCCAGTTAAACTCTTCAACTGGAAGCTCGTTGATTTGGTACACTCTTGCGAGTTGGTCACTTGAGAGTCCAGGTCGATCCCTATTATCTGCGATGATATTGAAGTGTGATCAGTATAAGAATAAAAATAAAGGCAGACAAATTAATTGAAAGGTTACCTACCGGGACTCTGAAAGAAGCCGTTAGCTGCATAATCAAAATGGAAAAATGGGGTTTTCCATTTTCCCATGTTGTTACGGACCCCGTAGATCGTTTTTATGGCCTGATTCGAACATTTGCTCGCATAGAAGAAGCCGAGGTCTGATGGGTTCGATTTTACTTGGTAGAATCAAGCAAATTCTTCAGGAGAGGGGATTTGTAAGCCTAATTTATGGTATAGGATATACAAACCTACTATGTACCTATAGGTATTAGGAGTCGATTGAAAAGGGACGACCCCATAATAATCGACTATTGATTTAATGTATGGATGGAGAGGAAGATGGACGCCATACTTTAGGACTGCTTCAGAAAAGGAAGCGAGCCCAAGAGGGGGAATGTGTGGTCGATTAAATTCTGTGGGTAGGCGAAGAGGAATGGCGATTTTGTAGCTGCTCGTAATTTTTCTGATTTTGTTCGACGTGCAGCTTGTTCGAATGTTAGTGCATGACCAGTTCCTCTCCACGTATGGGTAGTCAGAGGAAAATGCAGGAGCATCCCTAATGTGTCTGGGCTATTGATCCTAGGGAAGATCACCTATTCGAGGACTACCTTGCCTTGTCCCTATTATTTCGATCTCGGTTCAGGTTCAAGGTAATCCTCGAGGTTAATGGAGCTAACACTTGAGTTAGACTCCCCAGAAAAGGCATTTCCTTCTCTAAAATCCTCACTACTAGACATCTGAAAAGAAAAGAAATGCACAGGGATTCAGATATTGGGGATTACTACTATGTTAGTATTCTAGGAATTTATCCTAAGAATATATTATACAAGCAAGCTTATTCCTAAAGTGTTCGAGCAGTTCATCAGAGTGTTCGAGCAGTTCATTAGAATGTTCGAACAGTTCATCAGAAAGTGTTCGAACAGTTCATCAGTAAATAAACAGTCGGATCAATGAGAATAAAATAAGGTATCAGACCTTAGTTCTTTTCATAGGATCATTCCTAAGCAATTCTACTTTACAGACAAGAAAAAAGAGATATATATAAAAAGAAAACTCTCTCGTTTCACTTCGGTGAAAAAGAGATTATTCTTGAAGATTACTTTCAAAAAAGGAAAAGAGAAGAGGAGAGATAAACCGACCCTTTTCAGAAGCAGAAGACGATTTGAGATTTCGACAGTGAAGGAGCTTGATTTGAGCGAGCTGAGAAAGACGGCGTTAGGGCTTGGAGTTCGTGTTTTCAGAAACAGTGAAATAATAAAATAACAGGAAGATTTCTGATATTATAGCCTGTGTACCGACAGATCACAGCCGTTGATTAGGAAATTTGAATTTCGGATCTTAAGGCTGAGGATTGCGTGGGATTTAATTTCATCCGAAAGGTCAGGATTGTTTAAAATTTGAAAAGATTCGGTGTGACGGTTAGACCTCCTCGAATTTCGCTCTCTCAGAAAAGGCTACACGTATTCAGTATCTGACAGAAAGAGATACGCGTGATCTTAAAAGGTAGGATTTGGGATCTGGCGGATCTTCGACTACTCAGACTTCAAGATGAGTTATGACACCACGTGTTTAGGGTCGCACGGTAATTAGAAGCTCCATTTCGTCTTAAAGAACTAATGGAGCTGGGGAGCAATTGTTGTGTGGTCTAAAATCTCAAGGTCGCATAAGGGATATGAGCGACCTCTTCCGTGAAGATTATATGCGACCTCTTCCGTGATGGTTATATGCGACCTCTTCCGTGATGTTTACATGCGACCTTCTCCGCATAGTTTGCCTTGACAAACAGGAAACTTACAAGGAAAAGGAAACAAGTAAATGTTATAAAAGAGACCTACCAGGAAAGGGAAACAGAAGTCTCCTATTTGTAATCATCTAGTTATCCGATTTGAATAGTTATCTAATTATATAGTTACCCGTTTGTAATTAGGATCCTAGGGACATTAGGATCCTAGTGACACAAGAATCCTAGGGACATAAGGTTACCTTGGCCTATATAAAGGGAACCGGATGTTCTGAAAGGAAAGGCAAGCCAAGTGAAGCCAATTCAAGTAAATTCAAGTGTTGGGAGAATTCCGAGTGGAGAGTATTTGAAGCTTTGGGTAGTCTAGGTCTAAATTATTCCAATTATTCTTCAGTTCTTCCAAAGGAGATTGTAACCTTAAGTGTTTGTAATTCTTTATAAAAAATAGTGAGAAAACAGGGACGTAGGCTCATTTTTTTCGGAGCCGAACCACTATAAATCCCTCTCTCTTTATTCGCTTTGATTTATTACTTCAATTTATACAAGCCACATCTCTCAATTTTTTCTAAATATATTGTTGATAAAACCTCCATCAACAGTTAATAATGGATATTTACAGTCATCGTTTATGGAAAGATTTGGAAAATAGGTTTTATCCTCGTTATATAGGTTGAAAGTCAAGAACTATGCAATTTTAAGGATTGATAATTGATATAAATTTTATAAAGTCAAATTTTATTTTTCTTCGTTTGTAAAAGAAAAAAAAATTCTTATTGTTCTTTTCAAAATTATTTTGATATACAATTCTCGAAGAAGAAGACGTAGTAAAATGGAGATGAAGACACAGAGATAGGGCTTTAAAAACTAATTGATAAAACAATATTAGATGACTGGGAAAGAGTTTTTTCAAAGTTTTTCATTGATGGTATTGCTTAGAACTAATGAAAATTTCAAAGGGATGAGAAAAGAAAATTCCGAGTTCTAAAAAACTACGGAAGGCATCTCTTTAATTAGTGAAGGGCTGTAAAGATGAAAAAAAAAATGAGTGAAGGGATGAGAAAAGAAAATTTTGAATTCTAAAAAAATAGAAAAGGCACCTCTTTAATTGGTGAAGGGCTAAGAAGATGAAAGAAAAAAGAGGCAGTAAAGCCACCATTCTTTAACTAGGTACATCCCTTACAAAAAAAAAAAAACAAAACCGCAAGGATTGACCAAAATTTATTTCCCACATGTATAAGCAACAAATGGATGGGCAAGAGACACAATTACCTTATTCCAATTCTTATTACTGTCTATTACGGATTAGGTAGTAAACAAGACTACAAAGAAATAGAATCTTGATGTTGAAAAAAGAAAGAAAGAATGGAAATAATTTATTCGTTTTAATGTTTAATTATGTTATGAATACACATTAGATGATACAAATGTTGACAATACGTACGAAAGTGCAATTTTGCTTTAGGAATGTTGCCTCATAGACAAAGTTAATGAAAATCGAAAACAGTACTCTTTAATATAAATGGCTATCAATATTCGGAATCAATATTAATTACTTTTAGCTTTAATCAAATACTACTAAATGAGCAGTATACGTCCCAGAATTTCCTCTACCAACACCAACTCATGATTGGATTTCAACTCTAAAAGTCCTTTAACAAAGATATAATATATCTTCCACAATAAACGAATTGTCGAGAGATCCCACTACTATTTATTCTTCTTATTTTTTATTTTTGTCTAGGCCTTAAAGTGACCAGGCACAAAAACTTATTAAACATTTAACCATTAACTTATAAGATAAATGAATCTAAAACTTGTGGAAGTAGATATCTTCATGACCATCACATTTATCTTGTAAGCCTTGTGCTTTGCATGGAGTGAGATAACTGGTTTTGTTCACACAGAAGTACATCTCGTGTAGTTGGTATTGTTTCCATTTATTCCTACTGCACTTGATCTTTGGAGTTAATCCAACTGCACTAGTTATCGCACTCTTCATTGCTGTCGCTATACAATTTTCCATTTGCCTCAATTCAAGCATTTTTCCATTTTATCGGTATCCTCAGATAACAATTGTAGATTGAAAACTAATTACAAATATGTCATTTTTTCTTTGAATAATGTACGGCCAGAGTGTTGGAAGCATAGGTAACGGTGGTGCCAGTTGAATATTCGAACTTACTACCAGTATAGGAATCGCCTTGATGCCTCACATTTCTTGTAGAAAGACTCCTCCTTGAATACTTGTGGTTAGTGGCATTACAAGAATAACCACCATAGATTCCACCACTCTAGAGCACTCACTAAAATTCGTTTAAGTAGAGAGAGAGTGCTAAGTCCATAAAATTAGAATTATCTAATGCTATTATGCCTTATGTTTGCCATGTTCTTATTTGAATTAAGTTGTTTTCAGTGTTTTTCTTATTATTTTGATATTTTTCTTGTTTATGTATATAAATGAATAAAACAAAAGTATTTAATGCAAAATAAGATGAATTTGTACCTCATAAATGAGTCTTTCAAATAATTAGAATTGATGTTTAATTTGATACGGTTATAGCACAATGAAAATGACGCAAATCAGAGCTCAAACGAAGAAATGACACCGTGGCACCACCCCCTGCATCTTGGGTCAAAAATTGATGGCTGAGATCAACTTTTCAATCATTCAAGGATCCAGATTCAGCCAACCTTAAGTTTGCACGATCTACCTCTTTAAAATCCTATCTTTGGGGTTGAAAGAGGCATGTGAGGGTATAGAAAAAGAGAGATGGAGGCACAATAGAAGGAGAGCAAGAAGAGGAAGAAGAAGAAGATTACAAGCTCCAAGTCTCCATTTATTGATTTCTTCCCCAACATCAATAACATAGTTTGTTCTTAGTTTTTTTTTTCTTGTGAGTTTTGCATTGTATTTTTCATATTTGTAGAGTGATATTTTTGAGAGCAAATCTTTGAGAAAGGATTCAAGAGAGAAAGAACTAAATTTGGAGTAGGAGATTGACAACCTCCATGAACACCTTCAATCTCTTAAAAGAGAGGGAATTCTAAAACTCTTTTCTCTTTGATATTTTGTATTTATTGAATTCATTGTAGCAAAATGTTATTGTTCTCAATTTATATTATGAGCTAAGTTCTTTTTTGTCTTGTTTTACTTTGTGAACCAATTTAGTATCTTGTGTTTATTTATGTCTCTCCTCTTTGATTAATCAAATCCATATTAAGTTATTTATTTTTACTTTATACTTATTGCTTCTATTTAATTGATCACTAAATAGATTGTTGAGTGAAATTTCTATAAACTTAGAAAGGAAATTAGAAATTTGGACTTAGTTAAAACAATATAAGATTACCTAGTTTTGGGTAAGTTTGTATAGGATAGGAATATACCTATGTAACTTGTGCAACCATTTGGAGAGAATTATTAAATTTAATGGACCTAGTCAATTTATATAAGGAGTAACATATTAGTTTGTCTAGATATTTTCATTTATGTCTTGGAAAGGAGTTTGTGAATACATTCTAATTCTCGTTTGATAACTCTAATGGATTAGTTAATTTAAGAGGGAAATTAAAAAATTGTGTGTTTAAAGGATACATAGGGAATTAGTAAACCTAGATATTTTTCTTATTGCTTGCTTTTATTCATTTGTATGATAATTTAGTTTCTTTTATTTTATTTCTTCAACATCTGTATTTTGGTTATTTGGATAAATTTGAACTAAGATAATTTTAGTACTTAGCTTAGATTTAGTTATCAATCTCCATGAGTTCAACACTCTTAACTCCTAAATCTATATTACTTGTGACCGTGTGCATTTGTACGGGAGTGTGTGATTTTATACATACAAATTCCTATTGGAAATATGCTCTAGAAAGTATTTTCTTTGTTTGGAATTTTAAATAATGTTTATTAGATTTAAGTGTTATCTATTTATTATTAATAAATTCCATATTATGTCCCAATAATATATATGTGATGTTCATGTTTTCTATTATGCAAACGTCTAAAAGTTTCTATGACTAATAATGAGTAATAAATAATTGTTCGTTTGAAGTGTACACATGTGGGAGACTAAATTATTTATTTCATTATATCTAAATTAAAAGTTCGCATTCTGCAAATAAAGATGGAATACTTTATTTTGCCATAGGATGTAGTGTTGTCTATTTTAACGGGATTGATGAAATCTCCAATCATCGAGGTATCTGACTTTGGATAGAAACACTAGTGCGTTATAAGAAAGTTATAAATGCGTTGAACTGGACCAAGTGAAAATTGAATTTGAGGCTAAGTGTCATAACTCAATATTCTATCTTTGACTAATCTAGCATTATTGCAAGATTACCACAATCCTAGTGATTCTCGGACCTGCTTTCGTGAGTTTTATCTTTTTAACTTACTAAAGGACTAGTTCTGATTATATGCTTCAAACTCCGGTATTTTGAAAGATAAGATTTGGGAATTGATGAGAATGCCTTTCATGATTTGGACATCATGCATATAATATCACTTTGAGTTTTTCAAGGACAACTAGGCACCAACTATTCATTTATTGAATTTGACTGTGTTTGTATGGGCAGTTACAAAACATCGTAGTCAATTATTATCCATTAGATGAAAAATGGCAACTCAAAGGTAAATATGTACTAGAGGGGTAATACGGTAATTTCACCTCACTAGTATGGCATTGCATTGGGGGTATGTCTGCAGGTATAGTATATGCTAAATAGATCAAGTTAATTAGAGCGTTAATTAGCTTCACAGAAAATATATGACATTCAGTCTAAGAGTGCAATATTGGATAGTGGAGTGCCCCAATATTAATGGACAAGGCCCAATCATAATTAAGAGTTAATTATGATTATGGGTAGTTAGCCCATTAGAGCTTAGACTATTTGGATCCATAAGGTCCCCTATCTAGCTCACACATAGCCCGATACTAATTGAATGGTCAGTTGAGCCCAATAAGCCTATTAGAGTTTACATCTCTTTAAATACTTAAGAGAAAAGTTCTCTTAAGCCACTCTAATGGTAGAACATGCCTACTACAATTCATGGACTATAGATTTCGTGTGACAGAGAGAAAAAGAGATAGTGGAAGAGACGAGCTTTCGTGGGAGAAGTCCTATGCTCGTTTATGGCCGCTAAGAGAGAGATACCCATGGTCGTAGACGTGCACTCAAGGAGAAGGAAGATCGCCTTCCGGATCATTGCTCATCTCTCATTGGGAATCAAGAAGGTGCCTACATACCGGATCATTCAACATGCTCTAGAGAATAGATGGGAAGGCTCAATGGTTGTGAAGCGCTTCTAGGTTTTATCTAAACCAAGATCCATGAATTGATTTATGTTAGATCAGCGATCCTATGTTTTTGTTTCGTAAAGTTTCAAGAAAAGTTTTAAAATATCTATTCTGCTGCGTTCTTGATTTGTTTATAATACTGTGGTAATCATTTTCGGTAAAATCGATTTTACAGAAATTTGTTTTTGAAATTACCAACAATTGCTATCAAGAGCAAAGGTTTTTGATGATCTAGCATATCTTGTTCATATTTATTCTCTTAAAGTTTGATGATCTATGATTTCTATAAAAATCTCTTTGATTATGTTTGGTCTTGTTCATGTTTATGAGTATGCTCTATTATGTATGATGATTGATTAATTTAATGAGTTTAAATGATATTCAATTAGATGTTACTATGAGTTTATGATCATGTGATGTGTTTTTAATTTTTCATGCATGTTCTTGATTTTCTATGTTTTTATGTTCTTGATAAAACTATACGTAGAAAGTCATTTGATATTTAATTGTGTCGTAGTTTTTGAGAAAAACTGTTTGAAAATTAAGTTACGGATTTTTCGGACTCGAAAACGCTATGAGGTAGCACACACTGAGAGTCATGCGCGCCGCCCATGTTGCTGCATTGGGGAGACCCTCATGACGGCACGGGTGGCAACCCCACGCATTGGCCACGCTTGAGCAACCCTTTGCATTGGCCATGCGGGTGGCACCCCATGCACTAGCCGCACGGGTGTTGGCCTGCTCCCATAGCCACGTGGGTGGCACCCCATGCGCTAGCCACGTGGGTGTCGGTCCACTCCTGTGGCAGCGCGTGCTTTGTTCTGCTCTTGTGGTCACTTCGTCTCGTGCCCGTTGCTATGCCGATGTCGTGTGTGACCAGTTGGTGTGCGGAATTAGTTCTGTACGTGACCACGCGACATCCCTGAGGACCCGTTCTGACTACACGTCCATATGTAATGATGTATCGTACCAATAGCTGCACCACTTTGCCCTGCCTCCTTAACTGCATGCATGCTGTCTCGTACGCATGTCGTTGAAATCTACCCGAGCGAGGCTGCGTAGTGTTATGCGAGCCCGTTGACATCCCGAGGATCGTCCTCGTTACAGTTTCCCGTTTGGACTTTTAGCTTGTTCTGAACTATGTTGCGGCGTTCCGATCGGCATCTCGATGTCATTGACGTCAGATTATCTATTTTAGATAATTTTTCATTTTAAGTTCCTTATTTAAATTTTGAATTGGAGATTATATAGGAAATTTGAATTCATTACCTTATCTATTTTTGAAATTTAAATTTTGGTAACTAATTTGATAGGATAAGATTTCATCAGAAAATCCTATATTCTTTAAATTTGAAATTTAAATATTTGAATTTAAATTAAGGATGAGATCTTTAGTTTATGGAAGGATTTACATTAAAGATAAGATCGTCAATTTAAATAAATTCAAATCAAGGATAAGATCACTTGATTTAGAAAAATTTAAATGACTATTTAAATATAGATAGGATCACATATTTAAATAGATTTGATTTCAAATTTAAATATGGATAAGATCTCACTATTTAAGGAAATCAATTTAAATAAATAGGGAATTAATTAACTACCGAAATTAAAATTTTGAATTAAATAGATATAGATAAGATTTATGTCTTAAACATATTTTAATTTGATTAAAATATAAAATTTCAAAATTAAGAGTTAATTCGAAATTAGTTTAAAATTTTAATTAGATATAATTTTTATTTAAATATTATGTGATAATGTTTGAAATTTTCAAAATCAACATAGTTGATTAGATATTTACTAAACTATTTATGAGATAATTAGTTATTTGTTTGAATTTAAATTTGATTTGAATTCAAATCTAGAGATATTCTAGGAGATTTAAATAGTTAAATATTTTATAATTTAATTTTGAAACTTATGAAGATTTCAAAATTAAAATTTGATAGAATATCTTATCTATCCAAATCTGTTTGATTTTGAATTTAAAGTTTGTAGTTAATTTTAATTAGATTAAAATGAATAATTAAAAATTATGAGATAAGTTCAGATTTGGCACGATTTTAAACTTTCTATTTATTTTAATGAGATTAAAATAAATGATTAGATATTATGAGATAAATCTAAATTCAAATTTATGTGATTGGATAATATTACTATATTAATTATTTAATAATTAATTCATGATTTGAAATTCAAACGTTGAATTTAAATCAAGAGATAATCTAGAAGATTTAATAAGATTAAATTTTCAAAAGATTATCTATATTAATTATTCAATAATTAATTTAAAGAT
>JXTB01000070.1:607627-709065 GCA_002914805.1 Parasponia andersonii
GAGACTAGTGAAGAAAAATAAAGCATATATGTGGTGGGAGAATTCCTAGAAAATTCATTGATACATGTTGACATATGATGTCCAATATGTTACTATATGAAATTCAAGGAATTCAAACCACTACAATATTATACTAAATCTCAATGAGATACCTAATGAACATCTTCACCAAGCTAAAGTATCTAAAGGTGAATTTTGTAATCCCTAGCTAAAAGGAAAATGTTTCCTATATAGCACTAAAGGATATTGAAAGAAAATTGTTAGGGATAACTATACAATACTTGATTGAAAGGTAATAATAATTTATTATTCATTAAATTATTTAAGTGGATAACTTAATGAATCTTGGATAGGTTTCAAGAATCATTAACTATGTTTGCATGTCTGTTGCAAAGGGTTCAAGGAAACCAAAGGGTTTAGTGAAGGCAAGTTCACTAAGTGTAAGAACTTCAATGGCTATAGTGTCTATACATTAAATGAGAAATATTTAAATTCATGTTTGAATAAATTAAGACATTAAAAATTGTCAAGCATTTAAGAAAAAATTGATTTTTGTTTCATACTTGATGAAACGATATTATTTTGTTTGTCTCAACGACAAAGTTCTATGTGAAAGAATAATATTCTTAATTGTGCTAAATGACATTTGTATTGACCTAAATTATTTTCATTGTATGATACTAATAATGATGAGATTGAACATAATAAATCTAATCATAAGAAAGTAAGTACTAAAAATAAAACATATGTGTACTTCGGTTATATTAACCTAAGTATGATCCAAAGATTAGTTAAGGATAGGCATCTAAACTTGTTAGAAGCCATACATTCACCAATCTACGAATCTTATGTAGAAGGTAAAATGACTAAATGGTCCATTGTTAGAAAAGACCTAAGAGTACAAGAATGTTTAAAAATAGTACATATTGTTGTTTGTGGGTCCTTGAGCAATCAAGCCCAATGAGATTTTGAATATATCATTATGAATGATTATTCATAATTTTATTAAGTTTTCCTAATGTTACTGCTAATTGAATTCTTTTGAAATGTTCAAAGAATTGAAAGCAGAAACTAAAAAAAAACAATTAGGAAAAATATAAAGACTCATTGATTGGATCGAAATGTTGAATACCTCTATAAAGAATTCTTAGGAATATCTCACACACAATAAAAACTTTTGGCTATGATTAAGTTGTTGTTCTATTGTTCATTATTACAATATCTTTTGGAAATACATCTTGGAGATGGTGATATGCCTACTAACAGAGTTCCATCTAAGTCAATACCTAAGACACCATTTTGAAAAATAGAAAGGACATAAAGCTAGTTTATATCATATCCATATTTGTGGTTATCTAGCGTATGTGCTGAAAGGAAAAATAACTAAGTTGGAATAACAATCTAAATTGTATCTGTTTATAGGAAACTCAAAAGAAATAGAAGGGTATTACTTCTATAGTACTAAAGTAAGAAAGTATTTGTTAGACCAAATGTCTTTTACTTGGAAGAAAACTATATGAAGTATTTAATCCGAAAGTAAGTTATTTCTTGAGGAATTAACTGATGATATAATCAGCCTATCTATGAAAGATAGATTAGAGTAAGCACTTAAGAAGGATAAATCACTAGAAGATCAACATAAATCAGACCCTCATTGTAGTGGGAGGATTGTGAGACAATCTGGAAGATATTTGGAAATAAGAGAGTCCTATAACCTAGAATCTGTTGTTATGATCAAGTCTATTCATATACTCTTTTCCATAGTCGTATCTCTTGATTATGAGATACAGTAAATGAACATTAAGATATAGCGAGAGGGATTCATTGAAAAAGGCCAAGAAAGTAAAGTTTGTGAAATTTTAGAGGTCTAATTTATAGACTTAAGCATTTGTCAAGAATTTATTGATTTGATCAATACATAGATGAATCTTGTATCTATAAAAGAGTCAGGGCAGCAAAGTGATTTTTTTGATTTATATATATTGATGATATAATAACCATTGGGAATGATATAGGATGTAAATCATCAATAAAAATTTTGTTAGCACAATAGCATGATATTTATTATGCTGTTGGAATAGTAAGTTGTTACTAATCCAATCTAGAACCTGAACATAGAGTTATAGTCAAGTATATCCTTAAATATCTTTAGAGAAATAGGAACTATATGCTTGTCTATTCTAGAGAAAGATCTTATTTATATAAGATATATTAATTCAGATGGTTGGTCTGAAAATATACTCCAAAGGATCAATCTTTTGTTATGCGTTAACCCTAATAGCGAGATGCTATAAAGAGTAAGATAGCCTTAGCAGAAGAACCTTACTGGTCTGTTTACCAAATCTTTTGCAATCAAAGTATTTGAGGATCTTCTAACCAAATCTTTTGCAATCAAAGTATTTGAGGATCACCTAGAAGGAATGGGACGGCGTGATATATCACATCTGCTTTAAAGGGTAAGTGGGAGATTGTTGGGAATATGCCTTACAAAACAGTATCTTTGTTTGGCATTTTAAATAATGTTTATTGGATTTAAGGGTTATCTATTTGTTATTAATAAATTCCATATTATGTCCTAATAATATACATGTGATGTTCATGTTTTCTATTATGCAAACGTCTAAAAGTTTTCATGACTAATAATGAGTAATAAATAATTATTCATGTGAAGTGTTCACATATGGGAGACTAAATTATTTATTTCATTATGTCTAAATTAAAAATTCATATTCTTCAAATAAAGATGGAATACTTTTTTTTGCCATAGGATGTAGTGTTGTCTATTTCAACGGGATTGATGAAATCTCCAATCATCGAGGTGTCTGACTTTGGATAGAAACACTAGTGCATTATAAGAAAGTTATAAGTGTGTTGAACTGGACCAAGTGAAAATTGAATTTGAGGCTAAGTGCCATAACTCAATATTCTATCTTTGACTAATCTAGCACTATTGCAAGATTACCTCAATCCTAGTGATTGTCGGTCTTACTTTCGTGAGTTTTATCTTTTTGACTTACTAAAGGACTAGTTCCGATTATATGCTTCGATCTCCGGCATCTTGGAAGATAAGATTTGTTAATTGACGAGAATGCCTTTCATGATTTGGACACCATGCATATACTGTCACTTTGAGTTTTTCAAGGACTTGTATAATAAAAAAAACTAGGCGCTAGCTATTCACTTAGTGAATTTGACTGTGCTTGTATGGGCAGTTATAAACACTGTAGTCAATTATTATTCATTAGATGAAAAATGGCAACTCAAAAGTAAATATGTACTAGAGGGATAATACAGTAATTTCATCTCACTAGTATGGCATTGCATCGGGGGTATGTCTGCAAGTATAGTATATGCTAAATAGATCAAGTTAATTAGAGCGTTAATTAGCATCACAGAAAATATATGACATTCAGTCTAAGAGTGCAATTGGATAGTGGAATGCCCCAATAGTAATGGACAAGGCCCAATCATAATTAAGAATTAATTATGATTATGGATAGTTGGCCCATTGGAGTTTAGACTATTTTGATCCATAAGGTCCCCTATCTAGCTCGCACATAGCCCAATACTAATTGAATGGTCAGTTGAGCCTAATAAGCCCATTAGAGTTTACATCTCTTTAAATACTTAAGAGAAAAGTTCTCCTAAGCCACTCTAATGGTGGAACATGCCTACTACAATCCACGGATTGTAGATTTTGTGTGATAGAGAGAAAAAGAGAGAGTAGAAGAGACAAGCCACCGTGGGAGAAGTCTTATGCTCGTTTATGGCCGCTAAGGAGAGATACCCATGGTCGTAGACGTGGACTCTGGATCGTTCGCTCTTCTCTTATTGGGAATCAAGAAGGTGCCCACATATCAGATCATTCAATGGGCTCTAGAGAATAGATAGGAAGGCTCAATGGTTATGAACTGCTTCTAGGTTTTATCTAAACTAATATTCATGAATTGATTTATGTTAGTTCAATAATCCCACGTTTTTGTTTTGTAAAGTTTCAAGAATATTTTTAAAGTACCTATTCCGCTGCGTTCTTGATTTGTTTATAAAACTGCAGAAGTCGTTTTCAGTAAAATCAGTTTTTCGGAAATTTGTTTTCTAAATTACCAATAATTCTAACTAACAAGTTTTTGGCACTATTACCGAGGATTTAAATATTAATTCTTATTGATATTAATACCAATCGATTCTAGCTTTAATTCAAACTTTTCATTTATTTATTTGATTTTTGTTTTAGTTTTTTTTTCGATGGCATACTATTATTATTACGGAGGTAGAGACATGATGGATACCGGTGAATAGTGGCATGAATCTCTTATGGCTTTGAGCACTCAATCGAGTGAAGTGAAAAAAAAATTAGCAATCATAGAGTTGACCACTCGAGAGAGTGAATTGACCAAGAAGGTAGATAACTTGAGTGCACAAGCTTCCAATTATCCATTCATGAAATGCTAATTATGTGGGGGAAGCCACCCAAGGGAAGTAGACCCATACAACTTGCAACCGGTATACTTTATTGCTAATAGCCATATGCAACAAAGCTAACCATACTCAAATTTTTATAATCTAAGTTGGGAGGTATACCATAATTACTCTTGGTACAACAACGAAGGCCAATCACCTAATTTCCTCAATAAGCCTATGTTCACATCGGAGTTTCATCATCAACCATCTATACAAGAGAAAAACCCATCATTAGAGGAGGTACTTGAGCACTACATAAGAAGAATGGATACATACCTTCCTAAACAAGAGGAAAAAACATCGTTAGAGGACATGATGTTGCAAGAAATATGAAGAGTGGATGCTTTTCTCCAAGATTAATGTTAAATCTTGAATATTAAATAGGCCATCTTGCTACAATCATCAACTATCCCAAAGGAACTTTCCTTAGCAACACCAACTCGACTCTAGATAAGAAATTTTGTACCACTATAATTTGTAGTGGTTCATATGATGATGAGTTGATTTTTGAGCTTCAAGAAGGAGACAGGAGAAATACTACTATGCAAAGTGATATGAAGTAACATGTGAATATCAAGATGGCATCCTTTGAAGAAGTTCCAATCGTAAGGCCACCATCAATGAGAAAGCTTCTAATTGAAGACCTTGGAGAGGAATTCTCTTGTCCAAAACTGCTAAATCAACTATTTCCAACATGTTGACCATTGGTAACTCATTCTCATCCTTTTTTCTCTCCTAATTATGAATATGAGGTGTTGCATTCTCAAAATAGAAGCCCAAAAGATCATATTCATACATTGGGTTGGTCAATTGATGATATACAGGGTAAACCTCGTTTGGTCTCATCTTGTGGATGAGCCATAAGCAAAATGGCAATCCGAAGCCTTTAATTCAAATGCTTCTTGGGAGGCAATCTAAGAATTTCTTTTCATTTTAGTGTGTTAAGCACTCCAAGGGGTTGGTCTATTTCAAGGAGATCAAGCTTCATGGCTATGTGCTAATGAGAGGAATATCCCTAAAGTCATTCTTTTGTACTTTAATTTTCTAATATTTTGCATGCTAAGCTTGGGAGAGGGAGTAAACTTCGTTGGATTGTACCTGTGTTAGTTTGTTTATTATTATGTGTTTATTTTCCTTATTTTGTGATTGTATGTTTAAATAAGTAGAGGTATTTTGTACTATTTTTTGTGATTACTTAGTTCCAATGATAAGAACCTTGGGTGAATTAGTGCATAACTTGTTGAAAAATGTAGATATTAGTTTAGTCTTCGGGATAATTCTTGTGTTAGTTCTATTTTAATTGTGAAAATCTATATTGAGCACAATGCCTTGATCTTTTAATTTGTGTGTGAATGTAAAGAATGTTTATATGAATATGATATTTTTTTATCTCACAAGTGCTAGATTGATATTCTATCGAGACTTAATCCTAGATAACATTTCACCAAGGATATGATTTAGGCAATCTTTTGGCTATTTGAGCCTTTCAAGCTAACCATTGATATATTCTATTCCTAGTACACCCATTTTGAGCCTTGTAAAGCCTTTTCTTTCAACCATGGACACATTAGTTTAGCCTAAAATAATGTCATTCAACCATTATCCGTTGAGCATATTGATTGTTTTTATGGAATTTTTTGAGCTATGCTATGTTATGAGAAGATGGATGGAGTGGAATTGAAAAAAAAAATTACACACTTGTTCATAAATGAACAAAACAAGTTTATGAGTGTGCAACTAAAAAAAACAAAAAAAAAGACGAAAAATAATGAAATAAATGTAAAAAACATAAATTTTGATTTTCATGGTGTGTACTTGGTGTGTGAAAGAATAACTCTACAGGAGTCCTAAAGTTGATATACTTAAGGGTGATTTGTGCTCACTTTACCTAAATTATCAAACCTTCACCTAAGTCAACATTACAACCTTATTGAAAATCTTTTGATCCTTGGTGTTATATCCATCTATATTAGTGGAGATAGATTTGAAAAGTAAACTTATGGAACTTGATTATTACTTTTGAGATTTTGTGCTTAATGTATATTTGCATAAACTCATCTAGATTTCACACAATGATAGGAGAAAGGCATACACATACGGAAAATACAATTTGAAATGGGACGTGCTCTTGAGTTATTCTTAATATCTAGCCAATATTTGCACTTTGCTTTAAGTTATGTTATTATGTGAGTATTGAGGAACTAATTGAAAATCATCAGTATCAGCATAATACCTTTTGTATGTTTGTAGGTGTTTTTCTTTTTCTTTTGCTTGAGGACTAACAAATTCTTAAGTTTAGAGGAGTGTTAAGTCTATAAAATTGGAGTTATCTAGTGCTATTATGCCTTAAGTTTTTCTATGTTCTTATTTGAATTAAGTTATTTTAAGTATTTTTTTTTTTGATGGTTTGCTCGTTTACGTATATAGATGAATAAAACAAAGCTATTTGATGCAAAAAAGAAAGATGAATTTATACCTTACAAATGGGTCTTTCAGCTCATTAGAGGTAAAGTTCAATCTGATACAATCATAACGCAATGAAAATGACACAAATCGGAGATCAAATGAAGAAATGATGCCGCGGCCCCACACCCTGTGTCCTATGTCAAAAATTGATAGCCGAGATAACTTTTTGATGATTTAAGGGTCCAGATTTAGGTTGCCTTAGGTTTGCACGAGCCACCTCTTTAAAATCCTATCTTTAGGATTGAAAGAGGTATGTGGGGATAGAGAGAGAGAGAGATAGAGGCAGTCATGGAAGAAGAGGAAGCAGAGGAAGAAGAAATTATAAGCTCCAAGCCTCCATTTCTTGATTTTTTCCCCAACATCAATACCATAGTTTGTTCTTAGTTTCTTTTCTTTATTTTCTTGTGAGTTTTGTGTTGTATTTTTCATATTTAGAGGGTGATATTTTTGAGAACAAATCTTTGATAGAGGATTCAAGAGAGCAAGAACTAAGCTTGCAGTAGGAGATTGACAACCTCCATGAATATCTTCAAGCTCTTTAAAGAGGAGTAATTCTAAAACTCTTTTCTCTTTGATATTTTGTATTCTAAGACTCCAATGTCACGTTTCCGTTGGTTTGGTGCCATGTCTTGTCGGGTGCACCATTTCTTCATTTGAGCTATGAATTGCCCCTTTTTCATTGCATTACGAGCATACCAAATTCAACTTCAATTCTAATGCTTTGAAAAACTTATTTGAGAGGTACAAATTTATCGTAATTGACCTTAAATATCTTTATTTTATTCTCCTATATACACAAACACATAAAAAATCAAAATAATAAGAAAAATACTTGAAACAATATAATATAAACAAGAACATAGCAAAATGTAAGACAAATTAGTACTAGATAACTCTAATTTTATGGAGTTAACACACTCCCAAACTTAAGCGTTTTCTAGTCCTCGAGTAAAAGTGTAACACCACTGATACCAAATATAATATCACTAAGCCTCACCCGAAAGTGCTAGCTTGAAGATACTTTTGGGCTCATAGACGACCATTTAAATACCTATAATCTTCCCAAAGTATATCCGGTGTAGGACTTAGGGTAATACAATCTCTTCCCGTTAAGGGTCTAGCATTCTCGTTAGAGAATCTGCATTCAATAGCCCACATATATCCCTTATAGAGGGGTCCACATTCATTAGAAATCGATCATACAAGCTCTTAACATGTTTTCAATGTTTGGATAGTTCTTTCTGATTGCCATTGGTCTGAGGGTGAAATGTTGTGCTAAATCTTAATTGTGTTCTCATAGCTTTATGCAAACTTTTCCAGAAGACAGATTTAAACTTTGGATCTCTATTTGAAACTATCGACAAGGGAACTCCTTGCAGCCTTACTCTCTCTACCATATATAACTTCGCATATTGGTCCATACTGAAGGTCTTTGTAACCACTAAGAAGTGGGAAAATTTTGTAATTCAATCTACTATCACCCAAATTGAATTATATTTTTTTTGAGTCCTAAGTAAACTAAGTACAAAATCGATTCCCACATGCTCCTATTTCTATTCCAGAACCAAAAGTGGTTGTAAGAGACCAGAAGGTCATTAGTGCTCGACCTTTACCTATTGGCGAGTTAGATAATGTTCAATGAATTCTGTTATATCATTTCTTATAAACAACCCATCAATAACGATTGCTCAAATATCAAAAAATTTGGTACCTCCTGGATGGACAGAATAAGGAGTATACTGAGCTTCATTCATAATCTCCTTCTTTAATTCTTCATTGTTGGGTACATACAACCTTTTACCATACCAAAACACTTCATTTTCGGAAATTACAAACTCAGGACATTTTCCTACTTGCACATCACCTTTTAACTTGGTAATCATCAGATCATTCGATTCAGTAATTTTAATTCTTTCTAAGATAGTTGGTTTAATCGATAAAGCAACAAAATATTCTATTTCCCCTTTTAAAACCAGCTCTAAATCAAATTTCTGAATCTCACTCTTTAACGGAATAGAGGTATCCTGCAATATGGAAAGATTTTCAATAGTCTTTTTGCTCAATGCATCTACAACCACATTCATTTTTCCTGGGTGGTAGTTAATCACATAATAATAATCATTTACTAATTCTAAGCATCGATGTTGTCGCATGTTGAACTCTTTTTGTGTGAATAAGTACTTTAAACTCTTATGGTTTATGAAGATCTCACACTTGGGTCTATATAAATAATGCCTCCAAATCTTGAGAGCAAACACAACACCTAGTAACTAAAAATCATGGGTGGGATAATTCTTTTCGTCATCCTTCAACTGTTGCAATATATAAGTAATTACTTTACCATATTGCATTAAAATACAACCCAAACCGAGCTTAGTTGAAAAATAATTTTTAGCAAAGATTGCTTAACAATCTTCAAAGCATTTTATTTGTTTTCAAATTTATTAAATTAAGTAAATGGTTAACTGTGAATATCAATCTCTTAAAAAAAATGAAAGTATGTTTCAAAAAAAAGTTATGAATTTTTAGAGTCTAAGTTTCTCTCTTAAAATAAGTCGGTGACGTAGATGACCGTACCAGAAGTTAGGTCATAATATTTGGTATCAAAGCAAGCATTCTGCTATCGTACCTTGTATCACTCTATAACATTTTAGACAACTCCTGATGGATCGAGAGATTGGATAAGTTGAACCTTATGGAGGTACAATAGTGGCCTCCTTCAGGACAGGATGATTATTTTCTTCATAGAACAGAGCAACTATTGTGGGCATGCCATATTTATGAGTATGAATGGACAACTCTTGTAGTCACAAAACTATAAAACAATGCTCGAGCTTAGTGGTAAGTATTGTGATATACTATGAGCAACATGAGTTAGGAAACATTCTACAAATTAATCACGACACATTTTTCAAAAATAAGACACCTCAACACTTCAATAGGGATCTTGACAAGAGATATCTAAATATAAGAACAAGCTTTTAACTTTGTGATAGACACGTGGACATCTCGCCTAGGAGAATCCATAGAAGAGTACAATATCTATTTTACTGAAGAGATAGTTCGCATATTCGCTCCAAGATTGTCTAATAGTATCTTACTTATAATATATTGGAATGGAATTCTAAGTAATATATGAAGATACATGCGGAACTTCTTATCGATATAAATCTTGAGTGTATTAGTCTAGAAGTAATACATGTAGAAATAGAATATCAAAGTGAGATAGAATAGAGAATGACTTAAGGATCTTCTCGTGAGAAAATCACGAGAAAACTTTTTGAACTAGGAGACATAGAGGAAAAACAACAAAGGAGGGTGCGACCATGAATAAATATAGAGAGAACCATGCCCACCAGGCTAGGATGCATTGATAATGATGACGAAGAATCCGAGGAAGGTCTAGAGAAAGACTTATAGAAGATCCTAGAGAATCTTCCGATAATAATATGAGAGATTAGACATATAAGAGGGTTAGAAAATGTTCATATTAAATATATTTGTATGATCTTACCTAGTCTCCTAATAAATGAAATAAGATGGTTATGAAATGATGTATGTATTATTGACTAATTTATTCCTTTTTTCATAACTGAGATTGAGGTAACTAATGTTAAATTATACCCTCGATTAATGAATCAGAATCAACTATAGAAAAGGCCAAAGGAAGGGGAAATCCATGTGTTAACCCAATTAATGCACCTGAATCACAGGTCCTAGGTAGTCTAGTAGCAAATTTGAAACAACAACTCCAAGCACAAGAGCAAGATTTGATGAACCTATAGGAGCAACTATAACAACAACGCAAAGAAAATGTTGAACCTTAAGTAAATGCTGAAGAACCATAGCCTAAGAGGCTGATCCAATTCCCAACCAGACCCATTATATCTAAGTAACATATGGTTTACCAAGAGCTATTATAAAAAGCTTTTGGAAGATGCGGCGTGTTGAGTTTGAACGATCAACAAATCTAGTGATGGCAAAAGAATGGTTATCATCCATTCAAACTATCTTAGATTTTATGAATCTTAATAATAAGGAGAAGTGTTATGTGTTGTGATGTTCAAGATTCTCACATGCATAATAAGCTAATAATCAACATATTCATATTGCATAATAAACATATCAAGCAACTAGTATTAATTTTATGATAAATTACTCATTCTAATTGTTAAATTTTTTTGATCTATAATATTATACTAATATTTGTTGAAGTGCTTTCATATATTGTAAAGGCTCAGTACCATCAGAGAGAGAGCTTGCTATGTGAAAGGAACAACGAATACACTCATGAATATTAATACTATATGCACATGCAAAGAGATTCCTAAAATTGATAATTTATTTGATCAACTGCAAAGAGCTTCTACATTTTTGAAGATTGATTTAAGCTTAGGATACCACAAGTTGAAAATTAAGGAGGAAAATATTCTAAAACACAGCTTTTAGAACAAGAAATAGACACTATGAGTTTTTAGTGATGCCCTTTAGAGTGTCCAAAGATTTCTTAGATAAATTCATTATATTTTTCATCAATGATGTTTTGATTTACTCACACTCAAGGAAGGAGCATATAGAACATTTGAGGATCATTTTGAGAATTCTTAAAGAAAAATAGTTTTATACTAAGTTTAAGAAGTGCAAATTCTGGTTGGAGAAACTTATCTTCCTTAGTCATGTGGTTTCTGAAAATGGTATTTCTATGGATCCAATGAAAGTTGACGCTGTGAGTAATTGGCCAAGACCTACAAATATTTCTAAGATTCATAGTATCTTGGGATTAGCTGGTTATTATAGATGTTTTATTGAAGGATTCTCGAAGCTGGCTTCTCCATTGACTCATGCAACAATGAAGAATGTGAAGTTTCAATGGAACAAAAATTGTGAAAATAGTTTTGAGGAATTAAAGCATTGTTTGGTAACAACCCCTATACTTTCAATACCATCCAGATCATAAGGACTTGTTGTTTAAAATGATGCCTCGAAAAATTGTCTAGGATGTGTTCTCATGCAAAATGACAAAGTCATTGCTTATGCCTCTAGGCAATTGAATGAATATGAAAAGAAGTATCCTACTCATGATTTAGGGCTAGCAACAGTTGTCTTTGCACTGAAAATTTAGAGACACTATCCTTATGGGGAGAAATGTGAGATCTACACAAATCACAAGAATCTCAAGTACTTATTTACCTTAAAGAAACTAAATATGAGACAAAAAAGATAGCTTGAACTGGTGAAAGATTATGACTATGAGATTAACAGTCATCTCGGAAAAGCGAATGTGGGTTGCTGATGCTCTAAGCAGGAAATCATTGGCTTCTATGACTATTAAGTATGTTGATTTGAAATATTTCTTAATGGATTTACATAAGTTAGAGTTAGAGATTGTGTACAGGTTCAATAGAAAGGTTGGTAGCTTTTACGCTTCAATCGACAATTTTAGAGAGAATCAAATAAGGCCAGAATATAGTTCCCTATTTGATGAATTTAAAGACTAAGATAGAATTCAAAAAGGAGGTGGCGTTCCAAATTTCTAGTGATGATATAATTAGATATAGAAATAGATTATGCGTACTAGCTAAAATTTTTAGAAAGGTGATATTGATAGAAGCTCATACCATTCCCTATTCTGTACATCCTAATACTATAGAGATGTAAAGAGACTTAAAGATGCTATGTGCCAATAAGTCAAAGCTAAATATCAAAGACTTGTTGGGAAATTAAAGACTTTAAATATACCTCAATAGAAATGAGAAGAAATTTATATGGATCTGGTTGTTGGATATCCTAAGACAAATGAGGAACATGATACTATTTGAGTGATTATGGATAGATATACTGAATTAGCTCATTTCCTTCAGATTAGAATAACCTATAACTTGGATTAATTTGCACGGTTATATGTTCAGGAGATTGTGAGATTACATGGTGTTTGAAAAGTTATCATTTCTGACAGAGATTCTAGATTCACTTCAAAATTTTAGAAGAGGGTTCAAGAGGCTATATGTATGAAACTAGCGTTCAGTACAACTTTTCAACCTCAAATAGATGGACAATCAGACAGAACTATACAGACTATTAAGGATATGCTTAGAACTTGTGTGTTAGATTTCATGGGTCTTGGAGCAAGTACTTGCCATTGATAGAATTTTCCAATAACAATATTTATTAAGCTTTAGTTGAAATACTTTCGTATGAAGCATTATATGGAAAATATGTAGATCTATAATTCACTGAGATAAGATAGGAGAGGAAATTTCTTGGTTCAGAATTAGTAAAAGAAGCAGCTAAATAAGTAGAAAATATTTGTAAAAGGTTATTAGCTATTCATAATAGACAGAAGCATTATGCAGATCCTAGAAGGAAAGAGGTCATATGTAATATTAGGGACAAAGTATTTTTGAAGATTGCTCCCATGAAAGGAATCATGAGGTTTGGGAAGAAAAGGAAGCTTAGTCCTAGATATATATAGGCCGATTTGAGATACTTGACAAAGTTAGAGATGCTGCCTACAAGCTTGCTTTGCCACCCTCACTGGTGAATGTACACAATATTTTTCACGTCTCTATGTTAAGAAGATATTCCAAACCCTTCATATGTTTTGAGTTTTGAACCATTAGAGTTGAGTCAAGATGTGAGTTATGAAGAACAACTAGTGGAGAGTTTGGATAGAAAAGAAAATGAGCTTAGAAACAAGAAGATCCCTTTGGTAAAAGTACTATAGATGAACCACAAAGTAGAAGAGGCTACATGGGAAAGAGAAAAAGAAATGAAAACTAATTATTTTCATTTAAGTAAGCAAATTTCAAGGACGAAATTTAATAAAGAGGGAAGGATTACGATGCGCAAGATTCTTACATGCATAATAAGCCAATAATAAATATGTTCATATTACATTATAGACATATCAAGCAACTACTATCAATTTTATGGTAAATTACTCATTCTGATTGTTAAATATTTTTTATCTGTATTATTATACTAATATTTATTAAAGTACTCTCATATAGTGTAAAGGCTCGATACCTCAGAAAGAGAGCTTAGTGTGTGAAAAAAAGAAAGAATATATTCATAAATAGTAATACTATATACACATGCATTAAAATCGTGTCTGTTGATAACTTGGTCAAATAGTAGTTTTTCGGTAAAATGTATTTTTTACCCTTTTTAGAGCTCAATTCACTATGTGTTTAATACGTCAAATAGCTTTAATTCAATGCTTAGGACTCATTTATAGCATTTTATTTGTCTGCCCTTGGTAAGCATGAGGTGACAGTGATTGTACAGAATTGTGTTTAGTTACAATAAGCTAGCTTAGATTTAGCTTAAGTACATAATGTCAATTTTATGCATTCTAAGAATTAGGTATTGATAATATGTTTGCATTATTAATTGGAGTCTAATTGACTTATTTTTATATTTAATGATTAGTTATAGGGCTAGGTTCCACCAAATTACAATAAAATTGGCAATATGGGCTTATAGGACAAAGTATGGCTAGTTTTCACTTTCTAAGTTAGGATTCACTAACTTGATCTACACTTGGGTATATAGGAGTGACTAGCAACGTGGTGAACATGCTAAAGATATTTTAGGGCTGGACACGTGGAAAGTAATGTGCAAAATACCCAACATATCTCTTAGAATTTAAGTTATGTCATTTCTTAGTTATTAAGTATCACTTTTAGGCCAAATCTAGTCATTTTTTTTCTCTTTCTCTCCAGCCATTACCTGAACCCTCCAATACCTCTCTACACTTGTCTCAACATCTTTTAGCTATATCTAAGAGTTTTCAAGTGGTAGAACTCAAGTTGAAGCTCTAGAAAGTAAGATGGATCAAAACTAGTCAAGGTATTTCTACTTGTTCTTCTTTCTAAAATAAAAATATGTCCCACCACTTTTGAGTGTGGGATTAATAATTCCACACTTTTAAATAGGATAAATTATCCCACTCACATAATATTATTTTGAGGTTGTGGATTATTTATTACAATCACAACTTAGCATCAAACATAACTATGAGATAAATTATTCCGATCTCAATCCGAACCTCATGTACCAAATAAGGCCTTAAGGACTACATGACTCCGAAATAGTCTTCCTTGGGTTCCCTTTTCTTTTCTTTTCTTTTATTTTACTGTTATAAATAACCATGACTATTATAGAAAGAGTCACTATTTAGTGACATCAAAATTTTTTGATGCTAAAAATAATATTTAGAAACAAATTATATATACTTTTAGCTCAACTCCATTTTGTAGCAATGAAATAATTTGTTACTAAAAGTAGATTTAGTTATAACTAATTACCCTTTTTTGTGATTTAACTTTTTGCTGGACATACTGGTGATGGTATTTTTTTAGGAGTATTTACGCAGGAGTCTAGTAAAGCCTCATGATGAGCAAAAAAACTCATCTTGAGTAATTATGAGAACTACTTTACATAGATACATGACTCATTCCCTAATAAACCCTCAAGTATTTTATTCTTTAACAAATCTCAAATTACTAATACCACCACTACTATCTGCAGTAGCTTACTATGACCCTCATTCTAATCCTAGTTGTCTCGTTGTTCAATTGGGGTTGAAATATTTAGAACACAATTGAACTTGTCTAATCGTTAGTCTTAGTCATGTCCGCCAAGTAGAAAATTTTCGACAAATAATTAAAAATTTCTTGATCGGTGTTCGAAAATTTCAACAATGATCTAACATATTTGGCTGCCAATCCCCACTGCGCATCCTTTTTTTTTACGCGGTCCAAAATTTTCGGCTTGAGGTCAATTTTGCAAAAGTTTGGAAAATTAAAATTTTCATTAAAAAAAATCTATAATTTTGAAAATAATTTATAATTTATCTCTTTTTTTCATCACTTACTATGAAAATGGTCAAAATTGATAATTTGCCTTTTTTAAGTAACGTATTTATTCAGTTTCAATAGTCACAAATTATATTGTAATTGAGAGGTGTTTTGTAGTGGACTTTTCGTTGGGTTTGGTGAGTCAGTCCAGTATACAGACTTCAGGCCAAAAAAAAAAAAAAAAGGAAGACCGTCAATATGGGTAGAATCAAGTCTAGTCGTCACACAAATGTGTAAATTTACATTGTTGTCTGTTGAGTGTAACGACTTTTTTCTCTTTTAAGACTTTAATTTGTTAATTAAGACGACTCAGAAATGTAAAAGGCAGAGGCTTCTACTATGCCGGGACTGGTCGGCTATAAGACAATCCTACCGAAACCCCTTTGTAATTTTTCATTCCTTCCCATCTCTAGAATACGAGTGATTAGTAGAGAAAAAGTCTTTCATATAAGTAGAGACTTGAGTTTTCGGCTAAGAAGATTGTAATGGAGGACTCAAGAGGTTGGTTCGGGCGGAAGTTTGAAAGGCTGCAAAGTCGCTTCTCAAGTCACTCAGGTAACCTTTGTTCTGCTGAGTATAATGTTTGAATTCGTGTGTACAGAGTAGATGGTTTGTTGACTTTACCACACCCGAACAAATCGACCAATTTTATTCTAATCGACAATAAGAATATTATTTAAATTCATGGATCTACAGATTGTATATTTAAACAAAATTTCTGTTTTTATTTCTCAATACACCCAAGTAGGAAAGCTGGAGAAGGAAAGAAAGAGGTTTTTATTAAAGAATGGGAGCAAATTGTTAGAGGAGCTCATAACTTGTTGCAAAGATAAATGCAGATGTAACCCTATTAGAAGCTTCTCTGCTAAACAAGTCCTTGAAGCCACCGACTACTTCCAATCACAATTCTCTGTTGATTATAATTCAAAGTGGTACAAGGGTACTCTGGATGATCGCCTAGTTTTAGTCAAGAAATATCATTTGAATGATAACAATGAAGGGTATCGTGACATTGCGATAAGTTGCCAAATGAGCAGCCACAAAAATGTTCTTAAGCTACTAGGTTGTTGTCTAGAATTCTCTGATCCAGTATTAGTATATGAATACGTGGAAAACGGACATCTTAGCGGTAGGGGATGCATTGATTTTGATGGTAGTTATTTATCATTACCTTGGAAAATGAGGTTGAAAGTCGCGAAAGATATTGCCAATGCAATAACGTACCTCCATACTACATATCTCAGACCTATAATTCATAGAGATATTCAACCTTCAAGTATCTTTCTGGATAAGGATTACGTTCCAAAATTGTGCAACTTCAGTTTATGCATTCAAATTCCTGAAGGTGAAAATTTTGTTGAAGATGTTGTGAAAGGGAGCTTCGGGTTTGCTGAACCCACTTACATTAGGACAGGGTGCGTTACAGAGCATACTGATGTTTATAGCTTTGGGGCTACTTTACTTGTCCTTGTAACGGGACAGGGAGCTTATGACAGAAGTAGGCCTCAGAATGAAAATCCTATCGGCACCTATGTGGCGAACGTGATAGAAAATGAACGATTCGTTGAAGTTGTAGATCCTAAAATTTTGGAAGAAGCAGAAATCGATTATGAAGTGAAATCACAAGTGCAAGCTTTCCTAAAACTGGCTTTGAGATGCGTTGAAAGAAGAAGAGAAGATAGGCCGCTAATACTCGACGTGGCAAAAGAACTTGTTAAGATTGAGAGGTCTACCAATTGGAAAGATCATATCACCCCTAGTCCCCATTTGGTGTCATCTAGCTTAAACCATAAAGGTCAAGGTCACAGGAGTTGAAGACTGAAGAATTACAGCTAAAACCAAATAAATTGGCTTGGTGGGAGTAGCTACACCAAGTAATGGTTGAAGTGGTCAAGAAACTCGTCAAAATTAATAAGTGGTCCATGTTGTCCTGCGTCCCTTATCTCATCCAAACTAGTTAGACTTTTTTTTTTTTTTTTTTTGACGAAACAAACTGGTTAGACTTTTAACTATGTGTGTTCATGTTTGTTTTTCCCATTGAAAAAATTTAATATGAAAGCAAGATGAGATATGTGTTTTGCTTTCCTCCATACAGAAATAGAGAAGCCTTTTCATTATTATATATTTAATTCGGATACGTTACTCATTTGGTTTGAACCATTGATGAGGAAATCTCAACTTGGTTTTTGAATTGAGTATTTACAAAAACTGTCCCTTTTTTTAACATGTTAAAAAATGGCCGTTTCTCAACCTATTTAATAAATATCCCTTTTTCTTTTTATCAACTATTGCAAAATGACCCGTAGATGATTTTTATTTATTATCAATTTTATTAGTAAATTAATATTTACTAATATATCAATTATATATTGGTATACCAATTTTTGTTTATTAATATATCAATTTTATTAAGTTTATCAATACCTAAGGTTTTTTTTTTCATATCCTAATAAATTGATATAAATATTCAAAAATTAAGTTTTTATAGTCACTTCATGCGTTTTTTGCCGTGGTTAACCTGGTTAATTTTTGCACATGAATCCACAAATAAAGACAAAAATAACTGGTTGTAAGTGTATATATATATGGTTTGCATGGTCATATTTTTTAATACTAAAATGGTATTCCTACCAATTGTAGTCAACGTCTATTAAGGATCGGATCTCCAGTTTTAATTAATTAACGAGACTTGTGATTAATCAAAATAAAGAAGAGAATAATTAGGATTATGGTTAGATTACAAAGAGTACACAGGTGTAAGGATTATCACAACATTGTGTACGTGTCAAAGTCCTTATGGACGGTGGATATAGAAAACTACACCTCCCACAGTATCTATGCCATGTCAGCGGTTACAGAGATAACATACTTACAATATAGGAATAATAATAATGGCGTAATGATAACGTAAGTATCGTCACAACGCTGACACTACGTATCGAAGTCCCAATTAGTAGTCGCAACAAAGAACGACACTTCTCACGATGTTCCTGTACGTAGGAAGTTACAAGGATAACTAGCTTACGGATCAATAATAATATAATTATACGATAATAATAAAGGGTCTAGTTAACAAAAGCGAATAAACCTACCATAATGTCAACTAGAAGATAAATACAGAATAAATTGATTAGAGAAAGTAATAATAATGATTACACTGGCGATAATAACAGAAATAATAGGTGAGGAATTATGAGAGAACACGAAATCCAGAACTTGTGCCACAGGTCAAGCACAGAGTTCAAGAAGAGTAGCTCGGGGTCAACAAATCACTGAAGTACAAGGATTAGAAACTACATGCAAGGAAAGTTATAAAACAAGTTAGAAGAAAAGGTAACATAAAAACAATAGGATAATAGAAAATGGGATAAAAATTAATCGACTATAAGAAAATGATAAAATACTAATTATGAGATAGAAATTGATATAACATAATTATTGGGCCTATGATATGTGAATAAGTAAGTGTGAGCTTAAAAAAAGGACGTGTAAAAATATCTAGACTTGTATAAATATTTAGGGAAATATCAACACTAAAAGGACTTATTGCTTAAGTTTTATACATGCATGGACATATTACTAAGACTACAAAATACAATAACCATAAAATTATGTATGAATATATAATTTTATGTGGGTGTGTGACAAATTGTTGGTCAAAGGCGTGTGTGCATGCAAGTGAGATGATGAGATAATAGTAATAAGAAGAAAAACAAAGCTACGGATTAGAAAAAAAGACAAGAAAATAACTAAAACAAGGATGTATATTAATGAGAATATAAACATATATATAACTTGGTGGTCATAGGTTAAGGAAGAACCGAGAGTTGATGATGATGTTAGTGGCCACAGCTTGAGCAAAAGATGATGACGAAGTAGTGATGACAATTGTGTAGTTGTAGCTTTGGTAAGAAATGAGAGATGATATTGCTGATATAGCTTCGGATGAACCTGAGAAAGAGAGAAAGAAAAGAAGAGAAAGGGAGAAAGAGAGCACGGTTGAGAAATAAAAGAAAAAAAGGTATTGTATTATAGATAGTGTATCCCCATTAGGTTACAAATGAGGGTATTACCTCTTTATATATAGGCAAAGAATGCCTTATGCTACAAGAGGACTTCTACCACAAGGGAATGAGGTGTCAAGTGCCTATTAGTTAGCTGATCTTGGTGGACAAGAGGATTAGGTGTCAAGCTCACGTTAGCTAGCTTGTGATTATAAGATCATAGTAAGCAAGTTAGAAGAGTCCAGAGCCTTCTAGAGTTGTCTAGAATCGTTAGGCAGCTTCATGAAGGGAAAAGCTCCAAAGTAGCATGTAGTTTGGCACCAAGTAATGTGTAGCCTTGCTCCAACCACTTGTAGTTCAAGTATGGGTGGAAAAAGGACTTAAACGACATGTAGTTGTGGCCAAAGTACATGTCATTTTCTTGAGTTCATATCGTCTCTTATTATGCTACTAGTAGTTTGAGTAAGCTAACATATATCTTGTTAATCCTATGTTTAATTAGCAAGATATTATTCTTAAAGGTTAATTCTAAAAATCAGGAAAATCCTAAAATATTGGGTCCCCTGAGCTATAGTGGATGTGATCATTCACTGGTGCTCATTAAGCATTATAAATAGAGGGTCTCAAGTATGTTTAATAAGTCACGTCTTCCTTATGATAATACATCAATCACATTTATCTATTTCCACTTCCGGTTATGGCTCCTAGCTTGAATTCGGGCTCGCTGGGAGTAGCCTCAAGGGGTTCATCTTCTCCTCAGCCATATCCTTCAAGTAGTTTGTTGGATACAATACTGATTTCACCATCGTCTCCTCCACCTACTCTAGTATCCCCTTGAGTAGACCAACTGATAATCTCTAAGCTTAGGTCAATGTCTTGAGTGAGCAATTTACCAAGATGTAATTACGATCCTGAGCCGAATTGCATTAATACATCTAGAGGATCTAAGAGCTTGGAATGCATACCACTCATGCTTTTGAGCATATTTCGGATACCCAATCCTTTATGGAGCAAAAGATTGCCATTTTGGAGGTGAATCTAAGGATGACAGAGATAAACTGTATGGAAGCATACGAGGAAATCGATTGTTGGTGGGAGTTATAATGGGATCTTTGAAGTCGAGTGATTCCAGTGCCAATGTTAGCGTCTTATATGGAGCCACAACCTCTGTATTATGGTGCTTAGTCCTCTATGAACCGATGGGGATATCAGAGATATTCAAATCTATGATGCCACAAACCCCGTAACTTCTATCATTAAGCTAGGTCTTCTTGTGTACTAATAAGGATAGTATTTTGCAAAATGAAATACTTCCTCAAGCCTTGTATATATCAAAGACTTCAAACATGCATATACGTATGACTACATCTTAGATAAAGAAAAGCAAGCAAACATATATGAGCACTCCTTGGTTCTGACATGAAAATATCATAGCAGCAAATAAAAAACTAACACATAATTTTGTTGTTCACGAGAGGAATATTAATCTCAAATCCAAATAATAGCTTAACTAAGAGGTTTGCTTACATTTTTTAAAGATATAAGGCAGTTAAACAAGTATAGCAATGAACACTTTGCAGCATATAATGTGTTGCCAATAAAAATATTAGGCTTTAATTCAAGTATAAGACAACAAAATAATAGTTTAACTAATATACTAGGATAGTTCTAAATTTAATTTAGTAATAATACTTACTAAATTAATGATCATAAAGTGCATGCATAAAACAAGAAATCTATCTTTATAAAATTGATTTTGTTAATAAGGAGATTCATGCAAAGATGTAGTATGCATGCATAGGAGGGACATGTTCCAATGGACACTACATGGAAAACCTAGTGTAGCCTTTCCTTGGTTTGTCTGAAAATAAAAGTGTCCAAAAAGTAAAACCATTTTCATGTGGTATTGGTATATGGACATACTTGTGTATTGTGCTAATATTTCAAGACAAGTCACATTAAAACAAAAGAAAGTGACAGCAACCTAATTTGGTATAGCTTAGGTGTTAGACAAGAATACAAGGGAGAAAAGCTATTATTTTTGGTCAAGACTACACACAAGTGGGGAGTAGATATAACAAGGCATGCAAGTGGTGAAGTGTTAAGATTATACTTGTTGATAATTTAATCAAATCGTAATTTTTCGATAAAAAGTAATTTCACGCATTTTGGAGTCGAATTTACTGTATTTTTAATATGTCAAATAACTTTAATTCAATGTCTAGGACTCATTTATAGCATTTTATTTATCGGCTCTAGGTAAGCACGAGGTGGCATTCACGACACTGATTTATGTTTTATTGTACTAAGCTAGCTTAGATTCAGCTTAATCACGTAATGTCATTTTTGTGCATTTTAATTATTAAATGCTAATACTATGTTTGCACTATTTATTGGAGTCTAATTGACTTTTTTTTTATGTTTAATGACTGGTTATGTGGCTTAGGTTTTACTGGATTATAATAAGACCTATCACATGAGATTATAGGTTAAAGTATGACTAGTTTTCACTTTCTAAGCTAGGATTTACCAAATTTGTCTAAACTCTGGTGTATGAGAATGACCAGCAATGTAGTGACTATGCTAAAGATGTTTTAGAGCTAGACACACAGAAAGTAATGTGCAAAATACCTAAAATACCTTTTAGAATCTAAGTTATGTCATTTCTTAGTCATTAAGAATCACTTTTAGACCAAATCTGGTCATTTTCTTTCTCTTTCTCTCTAACCATGACCTGAACTTCTCCAATACCTTTTACACTTCTCTCAAATCCTTGTGGTCATCTCCAAGAATTTCCAAGTGATAGAACTGACGTTGGAGCTCTAGAAAGCATGATAGATCAAAACTAGTCAAGGTAATTCTACTAGTTCTTCTTTCTAGGTCTTGTCCTTTAATTTCAATTCTCTACTTGTTCCTACTTAAATAATGATTTCTTTAGGTCCTCTTAAATTCAAAATTCTATTTCTAAGATTTATGAATCAGTTTAGTAGAGATAGAAGATAAGAAGTCTAGCAAAGACTCAAACTAGTCAAGGTAAGATTTAGGTGGGATTTTGAATTTATAGTTAATTTTTTTCATTTTAGCTCTTAAACCAAAGCTATTATTTGATGAATAATGGTCTTAGAAGCCCTTATATATTGTTAAAAATATAAAATTTAAGTGAAAGATTAAATTTAGACCTAAAATTCTGAAGTTTGCTATTTTTGAATTCAAGTGTTTTCATGTGTAGTAGATTAAGTTTTCTATATTTGAAATCTGATTTCTTAAACATAGAATGTATATTTTATTGATCCTATTATTTATTATACTTACTTGGTGGCTAGTTGTGATGACACACAAGTGTAAAATTGGTTTTAAATTTTGTTTAAATCGAAAGGAATTTAAGTGCACTTAGGTTATTCTAAATGATCCTCTTTGATGTGTATATTTGAGAATTAGCTTGTTAATTTTTATTGTAGGTCTTAAACTATATTTTAAAAGATGTAGGAATGTCCTAAAAATAGGGGGATGTGCTGTCCAAATATTTTTAAAATGAAATAGCACCATTTTGAGGCAATTGGACTAGTTTTTACAAAATTATGTGCCATTTTGGATCATTTTGTGTTAATGAACTAGCATTCATATTTTAATACTTTTGAACAGTTTTTCATTGCTAGTTATTGGCCACCAAGTATCTTAAATTATTTGTACGCTTCTGAGTCATTTTATGATCAAGTTTCCTAATTTGGTGAAAGTTGTGATTTCGGTCTTGTTTAAGTATCTTAATGCATTCTTTTGGCAAAATTTGCATCTTGAATAATAGTAATTTATGACAGGTGATTAGTACACCAATATATAAAGGATATTGACCCTTTTCGCTACTAATGTCTATTCAGGAAATAAGGTAAGTGGAGACTTACACCTGTGTCACAAGGACTACATGGAAGATGTTATTATATGAAACTTATTTATTCTTGAAAGTTATGAAATGGCATATACATAGCACGTCTTACATGTAAATTAAAAATTTTATTACAAAGTATTCGAAAATGAGTACCACTGTACTAATTTTTTAAGATAAGTATTTATGGCAATTACTAGTCTGTCAGAGTTGGATAGGTAAGTCTATTGATGCAAACTTTCCCGTTAAGGTAGGACTTGTGAATCTTATGATGTGTCTCGTTGAAGCAGGGACAATATTAGCTCGGTGGAGATGTTCCTTTGATGATGGAAGGAGTTTTCAAAAACCTCACACAATAGCCACACCTTATTTTTTACTCTTAGCCAGAGTTTCTGCTTAATATTATCACAGCCTATCGACTTACGGGACTAGCAATATACTAAGGGGCCTAACTATGAGTATTTTTTTAAAAGAAAATGCATGGACTCAAATGTTTAAGAAAGAAAAGTATATAATGGGAATTTGATGAGATTTTAAAGCATAAATGAGCATGCATAGTTTTTTATTTACTGAGCTTTAGCTCATTTTAGTCATGTGGTGCAGATGAAGGGCATATTTTACTGTTGAGTAGCTGGTTACCTGGCTTGTCTTTTGTTACCATGATCATATAGATGTGGACGAGCTTGACTTGTGGGTGGTATTTTTGTTTCGAGATATTTATGTGTAATGTAATACTCGTACTGATGGCAAAATAGACTAATGAATACCTCATTTGATTATACATTTTGTAAAGTCACTTTTAACAAGAAATGTCATGCAGTTACTTTTATTTAAAAGTTTTGGAAAGTTCAAATTTACCCACCTTTATATAAAATAAAATATATAGATTAACAAAGAATAATACTTCATAGTTTGACTATATATGACAATATAGTTAAATTAGGGGGTGTTATATTATTGGTATCAGAGCGGAAGTTTAATCATTTCTAAAGACTATCTACATGCGTATGATGAGGTGACAAAAAGCTAAGTCAACTAGTAAGTTTTAATTTCTTATGTTTGCATTAAATTTGATGTCATATGTTATGATATGTTATCTTTTGATTATTGGCTATTATGCATGGATATAAGTGAATGGGCAACTGTACAGGGAACCATGCCAAGGGGTAAGGGTCAAACTAGTGTGCGAAGGGGTGATAAGAAGGGTACCACTGAAAATGAGATCAACAAGGATGCTAGTATAAGTAGGTTAAGAGAGTTGGTTAAGACATAAGTAAGATAGTTCAAAAGGCTTATAAAAAGAGCAGAATGATGTGGAGAACAAGTACCACCAGCTGTAGCTAGATAAGAAACCTATGAACTGGCTTGTGAGAGGTTTAGAAAGAATAAATCTCCAGTTTTCAAGGGTGAAACTGATCCACTATTAGGAGAAGAGTGGATTCGAAGTATTGAGGGTATCTTCGATTACATTAGAATCCTTGATGTGGAAAAGGTTTCATGCGCCACTTTCATGTTCCAAATAGATGGTAGACACTAGTGAGATTCTATGAAGTCCATCATTGATATTAATAGGCTTACTTGGGAGTAGTTTAAGGAGATATTCTATAGAAAATATTTCAACAATGCTTACAGAATGATGAAGGCTACTGAGTTTGTTATTCTGAAACAGGGAAGTATGTATGCTAGTGACTACGTAAAGAAATTTGAAGAGTTATCTCGATTTGCTCCACACATGATAAGTAGAAATAAGCTAAAGTAAACCAGTTCCTATAAGGGCTCAAGGCATAAATTTATAAGGATGTTAAGATATCTGCTCATAAAGATATGTTATATGCTAAGGTTGTAGAGAAAGCTCTTGAAGTAGAAGAGGCTAAGCTAAGGGTTATAAAAGCTTAGGAAATTCGCAAGAATAAAAATATGGCAAGGAAAAATCCAACCTTTGGAAGAGGATCTCAACCAAGGGGTAGTCGAAATGAAAGAAAGTGGCAACAAAATCAAGGAGAAAGATAAGAGTCCCAAAAATGCTAAGCTATAGGCCAACAGATATAATCAACTATTATTCAGAAGATCGTTTGTCCTAAATGTGGGAAGATTCATCATGGAGAGTGTTTAATGGATTTTGATGCTTGCTTCTTGTGTGAAAATTCTAGACACTTTGTAAAGAATTGTTCGAATAATACAGATGAGTAGAAGAAAGTACTAGCTTGTGTATATACGATGACCAAAAAAGATGCCGAGGTGACCCCATCTGTTATAGCAGATGAGATTCTTATCTCTAGTATTCCAATTAATAGATTAATAGATTTAGGGGATACACATTCATTTGCATCACCTGTATTTGTGAGGAAATTAGGCAAAATACTAGAGTACTTGAATTTCAAATATTGTGCAACCATTCTGTCAAGATAAGTTTTAAGTTCTGATCAAGTTCTCAAGGTATGTCCAATCTAAATAGCTGGTAAAGACTTGTGTGTATATTTGATAGTATTAGATATGCAAGATTTTAAAGTTATGTTAGGTATAGATTGGTTATCTAAATATCATGTTATTATTAATTGCCATAAAAAAAAAGGTAGTGTTTTAGCCACCAAGTATAGAGAAATTCACTTTTTTTGGTCCTAGTAGAAACTCAGTAATTCCAATCATTTCTTCAATAAAAGCACGAAAGTTACTAGAGATGGGATATATGGGTTACTTGGCAAACATAATGGATACTAAAGAAGAGTTAAAAGTGAAGCCTGAATAAGTACCAGTAGGTAATGAATTTCTTGATGTATTTCCTGAAAATTTGTCTAGGTTACCACCTAATAGAGAGATAGAGTTTGTTATAGACTTATTGCTCGGTACAACTCCTATCTCCAAGGCACCTTATAAAATGGCTCCAGCAGAGTTAAAAGAATTGAAAGTACAGTTACAAGAGTTATTGGACAAGGGTTTTATTTTCCCAAGCTTTTTATCATGGGGTGCTCTAGTTTTGTTTATAAAGAAGAAAGATAAGACTATGAGTCTGAAAAAGGTCACAATCAAAAACAAGTATCCCCTTCCCAAAATTGATGATTTCTTTGATCAACTACAGGGAGCTTCTATGTTTTTGAAGATTAACTTAAGATCAGGATACCATCAGTTAAAAATTAAGGAGGAAGATATTCCAAAAACAACTTTCAGAACAAGATATAGACACTATGAGTTTTTAGTGAAATCCTTTGGATTAACAGATATCCTAGCTGCTTTCATAGACATGATGAATAGAGTGTTTAAGGATTTCTTAGATAAATTTGTTATAGTTTTTATCGATGATATTCTGATTTACTCATGCAACATTTGAGGGCCATTTTGAGCATTCTTAAGGAAAAGTAGTTGTATGCTGAGTTTAAGAAGTGTGAATTCTGGTTTGAGAAAGTTATCTTCTTTGGTTATATGGTTTCTGAAAATGGTATTTCTATGGATCCAATGAAAGTTGAAGCTGTGAGTAATTGGCCAAAACCTACAAATGTTTCTAAGCTTCGTAGCTTCTTGGGGTTAGCTAGTTATTATAGACATTTTGTTGAAGGGTTCTCGAAGATGGCTTCTCTATTGACTTTTAACATTGAAGAATGTAAAGTTTTAATGGAACGATAATTATGAAAAGAGTTTTGATGAATTGAAGTATCATTTGATAATAACCCCTATACTTTCAATACCATCTGGATCAGGGGATTTGTTGTTTACAGTGATGTCTCAAAGAATGGTCTAGGATATGTCCTGATACAGAATGGCAATACGGATCCCTATTTGAAGAATTTAAAGAGTAAGATAGAATCCAAAAAGGAGATAGCCTTCTCGATTTCTAGTGATGGTATAATCAGATATGGAAATAGATTGTGTGTGCCTAGTAGAATTATTAGAAAGGAGATATTGACGAAAGCTCATACCACTCCCTACTTTGTATATCCTAGTACTACAAAGATATATATAGACTTGAAGATACATTATTGGTGGCCTGATATGAAGAAATATATTATTGAGTTTATGGAGCAGTGCCTCACATGCCAACAAGTCAAAGCTGAATATTAAAGACCCACTGGAAAATTAAATCCTTTGAACATACCCTAATGGAAATGGGAAGAGATTGCTTTGCATCTTATTGTTGGACTTCCTAGGACAACTAAGGGACGTGATGCTATTTTAGTGATTGTGGATAGATATACCATATCAGCTTATTTCCTTTTGGTTAGAATAAACTATAACTTAGACCAGTTTTCTCGATTATATGTCTAGGAGATTGTGAGACTACATAATGTTCTAAAAGTTATCATTTCTGACTGATATTCTAGATTTACTTAGAAAATTTGGAGGAGTGTTCAAGAGGCAATGGGTATAAAATTGGCATTTAGTACAATTTTTCATCCTAAAATTGATAGGTAATCAGAGAAACTATATAGAGCCATGAAGGCATGCTCAGAGCATATGTGTTGGATTTCCATGGATCTCATAGCAAATACTTGCCACTTACAGAACTTGCTTATAATAATAGTTACCAAGCATCCATTGAAATGCCCCCATATGAAGCATTACATAGAAGAAAATGCAGATCTCCTATGATTAGGATGAGATAGGGAAGAGAAAATTTCTTGGTCCAGAACTAATAAGAGAGACAAATGAGGTAGCAGAAAAGATTCGAAAAAGGATACTAGCTACTTAAAGTAGACAAAAACATTTTTCATATCATCATAGAATTAAACAAGAATTTAACGTTGGAGATAAAGTGTTCCTGAAGGTTGCTCCCATAAAAGAAATAATGTGATTTAGAAAGAAAGGAAAACTAGGTCCCAGATATGTAGGTCCTTTTGAGATACTCGACAAAGTTGAAGATGTTGCCTATAGACTCGTACACAATTATTTCATGTCTCTACCTTAAGGAGGTACATTTCAAATCCTTCACATATTTTGAATTATAAGCAATTGGAGCTAAGTCAAGACATGAGTTATAAGAAACATCCAGTGAAGATCTTAGATACAAAAGAAAAAGAACTTAGAAACAAGAAAATCCCATTGATCAAAGTACAATGGAAGAATCATGAAGTAGAAGAGGTCACATAGGAAAGAAAAGAAGAGATGAAAACCAAGTATCCACACTTATTTGGGTAAGCGAATTTTGCGAATGAAATTTTATAAGTAGGGGAGAATTATGGTACCTAAGATTTTCACATACATACTAAACCAATAATAGACGTGTTCCAATTGCATATTAGGCATCTAGAAGTTCTTAATACAAATTTCATAGTAACATGCTTATTCTTTATGTTATGCACTTTTACATACTTGTTATTAGACTAATGATTGTCGAAGTATCCTGATACAGTGAAAAGACTCAATACCCTCAGAGACAGAGCTTGGTGTGCTAAAAGAACAAAGAATATATTTATGAAAGCAATACTATGTGCACATGCATTAAGAGCATACTTGTTCAAACTTGGTCAAATAGTAATTTTTTGCTAAAATACAATTTTCACGTATTTCGGAGTCAAATTCATTGTATTTTTAACACGTCAAGTAGCTTTAATTCCATTTCTAGGATTCATTTATAGCATTTTATTTGTCATCTCCAGGTAAGCACGAGGTGGCATTTATAACATTGATTTGTGTTTAGTGTACTAAGCTAGCTTAGATTAAGCTTAATCACGTAATATCATTATGCATTCTAATTATTAAATACTAATACTATGCTTTCACTATAAATTGGAGTCTAATTAACTTATTTTTTATGTTTAATGATTGGTTATGGGGCTAGGTTTCACCAGATTATAATAGGACCTGTCACATGGGATTATAGGCCAAAGTAAAACTAGTTTTCACTTTCTAAGTTAGGATTCACTAACTTTGTATACACTTGAGTGTATGAGAATGACCAGTAATTTGGTGACTATGGTAAGGATGTTTTAGAGCTGAAGACATAGAAAGTAATGTGCAAAATATCCAAAATACACCTTAGAATTTAAGTTATGCCATTTCTTAGTCATTAAGTATCACTTTTAGACCAAATCTAGTTATTTTCTTTCTCTTTCTCTCCAACCACAACCTGAACTTCTCCAACACCTTTCTACACTTCTCTCAACTCCTCTTGGTCATATCGAAGAGTTTCCAAGTGGTAGAACTAAAGTTGGAGCTCTAGAAAGCAAGATAGATCAAAACTAGTTAAGGTAATTCTACTAAATTTTCTTTCTAGGTCTTGTCCTTTAATTTTAATTATCTACTTGTTCCTACTTAAATAATATTTCTTAAGGTCCTATTAAGTCCAAAAATATATTTCTAAGCCTTTGGAATCAGTTTGGTGGAGATAGAAGACAAGAAGTCTAGCAAAGACTCAAACTAGTCAAGGTAAGATTTAGGTAGAATTTTGAATTTGTAGTCAGTTTCTTTTGTTTTAGGTCTTAAACCAAAGTTATTATTTGATGAATAATGGTCTAGGAACCCTTACATATTTCTAGAAACATAAAGTTTAAGTAGAGGATTAAATTTAGACCTAAAGTCCCGAAGTTTGCTAATTATAAATTTAAGTGTTTTCATGTGTAGTAGATTAAGTTTTCTATATTTGTAATCTTATTTCTTAAATTTTTAATGTATATTTTATTGATTCTATTATTTATTACACTCATTTGGTGGCTGATTATGATGACATGTAGGTGTAAAAGTGGTTTTAAACTTTGTTTAAATCAAAAGGAATTTAAGTGCACTTAGGTTGTTCTAAATGATTCTCTTTGATGTATATATGTGGGAATTAGCATGTTAATTTTTATTGTAGGTCTTAAACCATGATTCAAAAGATTTGAAAATATCCTACAAATAGGAGAAGTAGTGTCCAAATATTTTTAAAATGAAATGGCACTATTTAGAGGCAATTGGACTAGTTTTCACAACATTATGTGTCATTTTGGATCATTTTGTGCTAATGAAGTAGCATTCATATTTTAATACTTTTGAATAGTTTTTCAATACTAGTTATTGACTACCAAGTACCTTAAATTATTTATATGCCTCCGATTCATTTTATGGTCAAGTGTCCTAGTTTGATAAAAGTTGTGAGTTCGGGCTTGTTCAAATATCTTAATACATTCTTTTGGTAAAATGTGCATCTTGAATAATAGTAATTTTCAACAGCTGATTAACACACTAATCTCTGGAGGATATTTACCCTTTCTACTATTTATTTCTATTTAGGACACGAGATATATAAAGACTTACAACTGCATCATAAGAACTACATAGAAGATGTCATTATGTTAAACTTAATTATTCTTGAAAGTTATGAAACGGGACATGCATGGCACATCTTACATGTAAATTAACAATTCCATTATAAAGTATTTGAAAGTGAGTATCATTGTACCAATTTTATATGATAAGTTTTAACGGCAATTATTAGTCTGTCAGAGCTAGGTAGGTAAGTCTGTTGATACAGACTCTCCTGTTAAAACGGGACTTGAGGATCTTATGATATGTCTCATTGAAGTGAGACAATATTAGCACGATGTAGAATGCCCCTTTGATAAGGGAAAGAGTTTTCAAAAACTTCACACGATGGTCACACCTTATTTTTACTCTTGGCTAGAGTCTCCGCCCAATGTTATCAGGGCCTATTGACTTACGGGACTAGTAATGTACTAAGGGACCAAACTATGAGTATTGTTTTTAAAGCATTTTAAAGCATATATGAGCATGCATAGTTTTTACTTACTGAGCTTTAGCTCATTTTAAACTTATGGTATAGATGAGGGGGCATATTTTAGTGTTGAGTAGCTAGTTCCTTGGCCTGCCTTAAGTCGCCATGATCATACAGATGTGGATGAGCTTGACTTGTGGGTGACATTTTCGTTTCAATATATTTTGGTATAATGTAAATACTACTGCTCATAGCAAAATCAATTAGTGAATACCTCTTTTGATTATATATTTTGTAAAGACACTTTAAACAAGAAATTTAATGTAGTTACTTTTGTTTAAAGGTTTTGGAAAGTTCAAATTTTCTCATTTTTTTTATAAAATAAAAGATTCAAATAAACAAAGAATAATACTTTGTAATTTGACTATATATAGTAATATAGTTAAACTAGGAGGTGTTACAGCCTATCATAGAGTAAAAAGCAGGGTGTGATGGCAATTCCATTTGTGCATGTAAAAATGACAGTCCCCAGTATAGGGTTATTCATATTGTCCTAAATTTATCAAGTGTAGTATGTCTTGATAAATTTTAAATTAGTGGGTAGAGAGAGTTTACCGATGTCAATTTCTTGGAGGACACAGTACTCACTAGACTTGATGTCAGCGATTTGATATGGGCCTTCCCAATTTTGAATGAATTTTGCAACATGCAATCCCTTCATGACATGATCAGTGGCTTTAAGTACTAACTCTCCCACTTGAAAAGAGCGAGATCTTATTAGTCGATTGTAAGCCTGAGCTAATTTCTTTTGATAAGAGAAGACCCCTTCTTGAACTTGATGTCCTCAGTCTTTAAGGAGAGATTGAATTCTCGGGTACTTTCGGCAGCATTCGAGGAGAGTGCCGTTTTTGCAGAGGGCATAAACAGTTCCACAAGCCAAACAGCTTTAGAGTGCTCAAGGTAAGCACTCATCCCCATGGAATGGACTTGGCATTGATCATTTTTTTGATGATGGCTACCAATGTTTAGTTGAAGGCTTTGATCACACCATTGGCATGGGGATAATACCGTGTAGAACATCCATGGAAAATGATGTATTCTTTCACGAAGTTGCTGATGGTTTTGGAAGTGGCTCTTTTGAGGGCGATCGCCTCGGACCACTTTGTGAAATTTTCTATTGCTGCCAGAATCCAGATTTTTCCTCTGGCAAGAGGAGATATAGGCCCGATGAGATCAATGGGCCAAGTGTGGAATGGTCATGGCGAATTGACGCTTCCCATTTTGACTGTGGGGGCATGGATAAGATTAGCATGCTTTTGGTAGGTGTCATACTTTCTAACAAATTCTGTGGCATTCTTTTCTATTATTGGCCAATAATAGTCAATAATGTGTAATTGCTCGAAGAGACGATGACCTCCCATATATCCATTGGAGTCCTCAGCGTAGGCTTCCATGAGAGCTATGTCAATTTCAGCTATCCCTAAGCATTTTAAGGCTTTCCCTTGGAAGTTGCGTCTGAATAGGGAACCATTGTGACCAAAGAATCTCTTAGCTTTTCATCTGACTAGAAAAGCTGAGGGGACATCATTTGGCATTTGACCGGAGTTGAAAAAATCGATATAGATTTTGTTCTAGTCTTACACTTCTATGTAGTAACTTTCCTCAGGATCAAGTGCAAGCGGACATTGTTGACAACTCTTTTGTAACTCATCAGCTCAGCTTTTGAGATTAGACCAGTAGTAACCTAACATCTGAACTCGACGAGCAAGTGATGGAACTTCTAAACCATAAGTCTTGTTATGAATTTCTTGGAGGATTGTTTCACCGAGTGTCGTATCAATGCACTTGGCTAAGATGCCACTAGACAATCTCTAGTAAAGATGGTCATTGATCATAACATATGACTTGATGTCTTTGAGGCTTTGGACATTAGGCTTTTCTATCTTCTCTTTTATAGAATGGATCCAATCATATGGAGATGGTGTTGCTGAAGGAATAGGTTCCACTTAATCATCAAAGAGATTTGAATGAGTTCTTCTTTGGTTGGGGTGATCTTGAGAACCAAAGTGGTGAGAGCACCGGCGTACTTGTTCTTTGACTGGGGAATATACTCCAATTCATAATCAACGAAACTATGGAGTTTCTTTCGAACCTCTTCTCAATATTTTAGCAGAGTCGGTTCTTTGACTACGAATTCTCTATTTAACTACTTAATAATTAAATTAGAGTCTCCACAAGTTAATTTCGAGATTTTCATATCATTGGCCAAGTCTAAGCTAATGGATAAAGCCTCATACTCAGCTTCATTATTAGAGTAGGGAAAGGCCAATTTGACGGCTTTCTTGAAGACTTCTCCATGACTATTGGTGAGTACCATCCCGACGCTTCCTTCGTTATGAGTTGAGGCACCACTAAAGTATAATGTCAAGTTGTTTTCTCTATCTTCGACCGAGAGCACCTCCTCATTAAGAGTGTGTTTCATGTATTTGATCAATTCAGCCAGAGCTTAACTTTTGATTGCTTTTAGTTTTTCCATCAATCTTTCGAGCTCGCTAAGCATGAGCATCCATTTAGCATAACGTCTATTTAGAATAGGCTTTTGAAGGAGAAACTTAATCGGGTCAGAGTTGGTGATCAACTTCACTTCGTTAGTAAGCAAGTAGTGTCGGATTTTTTGTATTGCATAAGCTAGTGCAATACTGTTGGGATATTTATCCTAAAAATTAGATTTCTAATTTTATCTTTTTAGTGTAAACAACTTTTTCTTATATGCAACTATGATATTTGTTAGGTTGAACTATCTCAATTGAATAGTTTACTTATCTGAAATGATTCTATGACTTTATTTATGTATAAAGAAACAAACATGATAAAGTGTTAGTTATGGGGGGACTTGTTTCTTTATCTAAGTCTAAATTAATTAGTTCACAATCTGTAAATAAAGATGGAATACTGTATTTACTAAAGATTATAGTGTTTATCTATCTTAACGAGAATAATGTGTCTCAAATCATTGAAGTATCTGATTTCTGATAGAAATAGTAGAAAAGCATAAATAAGTTATGTGTATTTAACTAGACCAGATAATATAAAGAATTGTAGTATCATAACTCAATTCTTATATTACCACAAATTAGCTCTTAGCATGTAGATTTTAATTCTTGATATTTAACTGGACTTGCTTTTATAGGTTTTAGCCTTTTGATTTGTTAAAAGACTAGCGTCTAAGAAATTAGAGGCGAACTCTATCATATTGGAGATTATGGCTTACGAATTGATGGGAACACCAAATAGTTAAGGATACTATACATTAATGTCGTTTTAAGATCTTTCAAGATTTGTTGAATAATTAAGCCTGAGATCTTAGTATTCATTTTGTGAATTCGTCGATAATTTTGTCTAAATAGCCATTGAGAACAAAATTACCGACAATATTATTTCTTGATAGAAAGAAAGTAACTTAAAGGTAAATATGTGTTGGAGGGGTATTACGGTAATTTCACCTATCTAAGTAAGGCATTGTATAGGAATTTTACATGTTGTATAGAATATGCTAGATGGATCGGTTAATCAAGGCTAGTTGATTAAAACTCTATAATAGGCATGTCATTCAATCTAAGAGTGCAGTATTGGGCTTTTAATGGAGTGTCTCCTTTACTAATAGTATTTATATAAATATCATAATAAGAGTTATTATGTATTTATTATACTATTAGAGCTTAGATTATTTGGATCCATTAGGTCCCTCGTCTAACTCAATAAAGTTCATTAATTAGTTGGTGGTATTTGTGAAAATAGTTTCACGAAACTTTGTAAAATAATAATTCTAGACAGAAGTTGGTATTTTCAAAAATATGTTTCATGAGTTGAAAAAATTTATAAAAATAAACCTATAGCCCAAATTGGAGAACAAGCCTAATCCTAGTTGGATTAGGCTTAGCAATTTTTGGCCCAAGATATATGAGAGAAAAATCTATAGAGTAACTCTAGGTGAGTCGCACGTGAAATACAGAGAGAGAGAGAGAGAGAGAGAGAGAGAATTCGGCCAAGGCTGAGAAAGAGAGGAAGAGAAAAAGTAACCTGTATTCTCAAAGTCTCATCTCACATTCCAGTATTCCAAAGGATCAAAATGGTGTTTCTGATCATTCTCTGACAAAGGATTCAACTTGGTGCCTACTCACCCTATCAACTGAGAGCAAGAGTATAGACAAGAAGATCTGGAGTTTGAGATTTGATCATTATCAACAAGGAGATCAAAAAAGAGTACGCTACAAGAGGTAAACCCTTATCTCATCTATGGGGTTTATGTATCTAGATTTGATTTATGTTATACATGATCTTGTAATTAATCTATATATGTTTTATGGTTATGAAAATTATTTTTATGAAAAATTTAAAAACCTAAATCTGCTAACTTTTTACCTGCGTTCACGATGTGATCATGTGTTTTCCATAGTTTGCATACATGTATGATTTTTCCTAAGTGTTAGGTTCAATTTAAAAGTAATTAGTATCAAAGAGCATAGGTTCATATGATCTAGTTGTATAAGCTATGTGATTGAGTTTGAGCAATTTTTGTTTATGATAGTTAAATAATTCATGGTGATGAATGATATTTAATTACGTATACTATTGATTTTTACATGGTGAGAAAACTTGTGGATTGTGATTCTAGCAAAATTAGGTTTAGGTGTTCTTAATTTTATGGTTGATAGATTCATGAATGTGTTTCAAAAGATTTGAAAATCTGAATTTTTTCCAGAAATTTTTTGATGTTGTTTTAATTTTTTTCAACATTATAAAAAAAATCGGAGGGACGGGGTCGCTTCCTGCCACCCTCACCCCTGCGTCCCAAGGCTAGGGGCCACCCTCACCCCCCTATCCTTGTCGTTTTGTCACCCGTCACTACCCTTTCAAGTGGTTGTAACACCGTCGCTCCGATGGTGTTTTTCCGACTACCACCACCACCAATTTCTTATTTTAAAAATAATTCTTAATTTAATGTTAATTATCTAAGTTTGAATTCACATTTTAAATTGGGTAACTATCCAATTAGAATAGGGTATTTATCTATTTTTGAATTATCCTATTTTAAATTTGATTTACTATAGGATAATATTAAATTTGAATTAGTTGAATAATTGTTGAATTTAAATTCAAAGTTTAGAAATAGGAAACTATTCAAATGAGATTAGGATAGTTATCTGTTTTTGAATTATCCTATTTTAAATTTAATTTACTATAGATAATGATAAATTTGAATTAATTAAATAAGTAGGATAATATCTAATAATTAATTTAAATTTGAATAGGATTTCTACTATTTAAGAAATAGATAAGATTTCCTATATTATCTTTAAATTTTGAATTTAAATGGATAATAAAAATTTAAATTTATTGGATAATTAGGATATTATCTGGTAATTAATTTTAATTTTAAATAAGATATCTACTAATTTTTGAAATTGGATAAGATTTCCTATATTATCTCTATTATTTAAAATTTGAATTTAAATAGATAATAACAATTCAACTTAATATAGATATTTAATGAGATTAGATATGATAAGATATTATTCTGATAAATCTAATAGTTAATTTGAATTTGAATAGGATATCTACTAATTTTTTAAATTAGATTGGATTTCCTATCTCTTTTTATTTGAATTCAAAAATTTAAATAGATAACAACTATTAAAATTAATTTGATATTTAATGTGATTAAATATGATTAGATAATTATCCATAAATCATGATAATTTAAATTTGAATAATTTAAAGTTAGTAATTGTCCTTAATTTAAATTTTGATTTAAATTTTAATTTAAATTTTGATTTAAATTTTAATTTAAATTAAGGATATAGTTTTGAATTTAACTTCAAAAAAAAAATCTAATAAGATTAGATCTGAATAATTACTTTCCATAGATTATTCAAATTCGTAAGTAATGAGATTAATTAGGATAGAAAATATTTGAATTTAATTAAATTAATATTCAATAGATAATTTCTCTATAAAGGGCATAATATTTAATCTAAGAGTGTAGTATTGAGCCTTTAGTGGAGTGTCCCTTTTACTAATAGTATTTATATAAAAACCATAATAAGAGTTATTATGTATTTATCATACTATTGGAGCTTAGATTATTTGGATCCATTAGGTCCCTTCTCTAACTTAACAAAGCTCATTAATTGGGCGGTAGTATTTGTGAAAATAGTTTCATAAAACTGTGCAAAATAATTATTCTACACAGAAGTTGGTACTTTTATAAATAAGTTTCATGAGTTGAACATATTTATAAAAATGCACCCATAACCCAAAGAGCAAGCCCAATGTTAATTGGACTAAGATTAGTAGTTTTGGGCCGCATATATATAAGATATATGAGAGAAAAACAGCACAATAACTCTAGGAGAGTCACACCTGAAACACAGAGGGCAAACGGGAGAGAGAATTCGGCCAAGGCTAAGAAAGAGAGGAGAGAAAAAGTTTTCTGCATCTCAAAGTGTCATCTCACATCCCAGTTTTCCAAAGGATCAAGAAGGTGTTCTTGATTGTTCTCCAACAAAGGATTCAACTTAGTACCCACTCACCTTATCAACCAAGAGCAAGAGTATAGACAAGAAGATCTAGGATTAGAAATTTGATCACCATCAACAAGGAGATCAAGAAAGAGCATGCTACAAGACGTAAACCCTAATTTCATCTCTAGGGCTTATGTATCTAGATTTGATTTATCTTATACATGGTCCTATAATTGATATATGCATATTCTATAGTTATGAAAATTGTTTTCATAAAAAATTTTAAAACCTAAATCCGCTAACTTTTCCCCTACGTTCATTATGTGATCATGTGTTTTCCATAGTTTGCATCCTAAGTGTTAGGTTCAATTTACTAGTAAATACAAAGTTTATTGTTGAAGGAATAATTTCTCTCCGGGCACTTGAGCCGTCTACTAAGATAGTAGGCGGGTTTCTCTTACCCATCGGACTCTTGTGCTATGAGTACTCAAACTGCTTCGTCTGAGGTTGACCAGTAGAGTAGTAATTCTTTTCCCAGGAACGGAGTGATCATGACTTGTGGATGAGTAAGGAGTTTCTTGATTTCATCAAATGCATGCCATGCTCTAGTTCCCAATTAAATTCTTTCGACTTCTTAGTGAGTTAGTGTAGAGGCTTGATAATGATGGCTAAGGCAAGAATAAATCTCCGAAGATAGGAAACTTTCCCAATGAACTGCCTTAACTACTTAATATCTCGAGGCTGAGACATATTGACTGTAGCTTTGTTCTTGTCATTATCAATTCTGATACCCTCTTTGTATACCATAAAGCCAAGAAACTTGCCATTAGAGACACTAAATGTGCATTTTAGTGGGTTTATTTTGAGATTATATTGTCGACAACATTGAAATACTTTTCTTAAGTGGTCGAGGTGCATCTCTCATTTCCTAGATTTGACCACGAGATTATCAACGTAGTCTATGACATAATCATTAATCATGTCATGGAATATGGCAGTCATAGCCTACTGATATATGGCGCTAGCTTTCTTGAGGCCAAATGGCACGACAACATAGTAAAAATTTCTGAAAGGAGTGTGAAACACCGTCTTGATCGCATCATCTAGATCCATCTTGATTTGATTATAGCCGCCAAACCCATCCATTAAAGAGAATATTTCGTGATTAGCTATAGCATCAATAAGCATGTCGAGGTTCGGGAGTGGGAAGTCATCCTCTGGACATACTTTATTCAGATCACAAAAGTCGATGCAAATTCGAAATTGGCCATTCTTCTTCTTAATAGGAACGATATGGGCTAGCCAAATAGTATGGACATAGGGTCAGATGAATCTTGCGTCGAGGAGCTTCTGGACTTCTTTCTAAATTTGGAGCTGGATGTGAGTGCTAAACTTTCTGGCTGCTTGCTTAACAGGTTTAATAGTGGGGTTAGTAGTAAGTTTGTGCGTAATTAACTTACTACTAAGCTCTGGCATATCTTTATAGGACCAAGCAAAGACATCTCGATACTCTTTGAAGAGTGAGAACAGAGCAGCTTCAAATTCAGGGTCCAAATTAGCATAGATGAAAGTTGGTTTTTTTTCCTCATTCATTGCCCGAGTTGATCTTTTTCAGTCTCTCTTGCAGGTTCGAAGGCTCATCTTGTAACTTGTCATGCATGAGAGGAGTTTTCTCCATCCCTTCGGCATAATCTGTTTGAGAACTTACAAGGCCATTACTGACCTCGGCACACTTTTAGAAACTGTACACAGTTTAGCCATCAGGAAGGATGTTTTTTTAGAGTATGACCTTTTTGAGAGTGACTAGATCTACCATCATGCCTTCAGAAGATATATTGATTGTGTCATCTAGACTAATACCACGAGGCTTAGCAGTGTTGACATTTTCAATGAGATCCTCATATAGGGTGGATTCTACCTTGAAGATTTCTTTCTTTTCGAAAGGAGCCTTAGTGACTAGAATCATGATTTCCCTTTTACCTTTGATGGCCTTTACATATTGGTGAAGTGTAGAAGATACTGCATGATGTTGATAGAGTCAAGGTCTTCCAATCAAGATGTGATAAGAGACACTCACATTAATGACAAGAAATTTAGTGGATGCTCTGACAGGGCAAATTTGTAAATCTACATTAACATAACCCTTGGTGTTAAGGGTGTCAGAAACAAAGGTTACCAAGGATATTGTTTGGAGGACCAACTTGTCTTTAGGGATACTGGCAGTCTTGAAAGTACTCCATGGCATGAGATTGACAAAAGAGCCATTATCAATAAGGGCACGCTTAAGAAACAATTCATTCACCTTGGCATCTATATAGAGTGGTTTATTGTGGAATAGATGAGGGGCAATAATAATAACACTGGCGATAATAATAGAAATAATAGGTGAGGAATTATGAGAGAATATAAAATCCCAAACTTATACCACAGGTCAAGCATAGAGTTCAGGGAGAGTTGCTCGAGGCCCACAAATCATTGAAGTGCAAGGATTAGAAACTACGTACAAGGAAATTTGTAAAACAAGTTAATAGAAAAGGTAACATAAAATAATAGGATAATAGAAAATGGTACAAAAATAATCGACTATAAGAAAATGATATAAAACTAATTACGAGAAAGAAATTGATATAATATAATTATTGAGCCTATGATATGTGAATAAGTTAGTGTGGGCTTAGAAAAAGGACATGTAAAAATATCTAGACTTGTATAAATATTTAGGGAAATATCAACACTAAAAGGACTTGTTGCTTAAGTTTTATACATGCATGGACATATTACTAAGACCACAAAATACAATAACCATACAATATGTATGCATATATAATTTTATGTGGGTGTGTGACAAATTGTTGGTCAAAGCTATATGTGCATGCAAGTGAGATGATGAGATGACAGTAATGAAAAGATAAGCGAAGCTAGGATTAGAAAAAGGACCAAAGAATAACTAAAACAGGGATGTATATTAATGAGAATATAAATATATATATGACTTGGTGGTCGCGGGTTAAGGAAGAACCGAGAGTTGATGATGATGGTAGTGGCCATGACTTGAGCAAAAGATGATGACGAAGTGGTGATGATAATTGTGCGGTTATAGATTTTGTAAGAGATGAGAGATGATGTTGGTGATATAGCTTCGGATGAACGCAAGAAAGAGAGAAAAAAAGGAAGAGAAAGAGAGAAAGAGAACACAGTTGAGAAATAAAGGAAAGAGAGGTATTGTATTATAGATAATGTACGTCCATTAGGTTATAAATGAGTGTATTATCTCTCTATTTATGGGCAAAGAATGCCTTATACTACCAGAGAACTTCTACCACAAGGGAATGAGGTATCAAGTGCCTATTAGCTAGCTTATCTTGATGGACAAGAGGATTAGGTATCAAGCTCTTATTAGCTAGTTTGTGGTTACAAGAACTTGGTGACCAAGTTAGAAGAGTCTGAAGCCTTCTAGAGTTGTCTAGAACCGTTAGGCAGCTTGTGCATTAAGGGAAGAGCTCCAAAGTAGCATGTAGTTTAGCACCAAGTGATATGTAGCCTAGCTCCAATGACTTATAGCTCAAGTATGGGTGGAAAAGAGCTTAAACAACATGTAGTTGTAGCCAAACTACATATCGTTTTCTTGAGTTCATGTCGTCTCTAGTTGTGCTACTTGTAGTTGGAGTAAGCTAATTTAGGTCTTGTTAATCCCGTGCTTAATTAGCATGATATTATGCTTAAAGGTTAAGTCCAAAAATTAGAAAAACCCCAAAATAAGGTCTAATTAGGGGTTACCCAATCAGGTTATTCTTTTGCTCTTTGAATAAATATGGACTAAAATCATTCATAAGTATCTGGTCAAGTTACAAAGCTCTTGATGGGTCCTAAAGTCCAACAAATTTCTACTGTCATCTATCAAGTTACTTACGATGGATCCTATAATCAAAAGAGTGATTTTAGGGAATTATTGACAGTGACCCACTAATTAGTTATCGTCAAAGGGGTCGGATCTGTTGGAATAATATCCTATAAAGTAGTTTATTATTTTGATATTATCAATAATATTTATCGGATTATTTGTTGTCATTTTGTTATTAATAAATTCCATGTTATGAAAGTCTATTTCATTTATGTCCTATTGATATACATGTGACGTCTATGTTTATTTTATGTAAACATCTAATAGATTCCGAGACATATAATGAGTAATAAAGAAGTATTCGTATGATAAGTTCATATGTAGGAAATATTATATTATTTATTTCATTATGTCTAAATTAAATTGATCGTATTCTGCATATTGAAGATTGAATAGTTTGCTATGTCGTAGAATGTAGTTTTGTCTTTTGATTAATGAAGTCTCCAATTATCAAAATGAGTCTTCGAATAAAAATACTAGTGTGTTATAAGAAAGTTATAACAGTATCAAACACGATCAAGTGAATTAGAATTTGAAATTAAGTGTCGTAACTCAAATTTCTAATTTCACTAATCTAAAACTATTGTAGAAAATCTTAATCCTAGTGATTAACGAACTTACTTTCATGTATTTTGTCATTTTGAGTTACTAAAGGACTAGTTCTAATTTATGATTCGAACTCCAGTATCTTGGAAGATAAGGTGTATGAAATATGTAGAACGTCTTTTTATGATGGATGCCATACATATAATATCACTTTGAGTTTTTTTAAGTACTTGGATAATATAAACCAGGGCCCCAGTATTTACTATGTGAATTTGACTGTATTGGTATAAACAGATACAAAGACTGTAGTAAACTATTACCCATTAGATGAAAAATGACAACTCAAAAATAAATATGTACTAGAAGGGTAATATGGTAATTTCACCCTACTAGTACGACATTACATTAGGGGTACATCAACAGGTATAATATATGCTAAATGGATCGAGCTAATTATTTGATAATAAGCTTCACAAAAAATAAATGATATTTAGTCCAAGAGTTCAATATTAGGCTTATAGTGGTATACCCCAATATTAACAAACAAGGCGCAATCATAATTATGAGTTAATTATAATTGTGGATAGATAGTCTATTGGAGTTTGGGCTTTATGTGTCTATTTGACCCCTTGTCTAGCTCAAATTAAAGCCTAATAGTTATTCGAGGTTCAATTGAGCCCAACAGACCCAATAAGTTGATTATAGTTTACTAATCTCTCTATAGTTAAGAGAAAAGTTCTCTAGTTACTATTTACAAGTGTTACACATAAAACACTCTTATAAAAAGTGTCACATGAAAAACAACGAGAGGAAGAATGGAGAAAAATTGGCCAGCTCAAGGGATTCACTATCCTTGGTGTTTCGGTCATCCTAGAGAAATCGATTCGAGGAGATTATCTTTTTGTTAATCTGTGGATCTCTTTATTGAGAATCAAGAAGGTGACCACCCATCGGATCAATCAAATGACTTTCAAGAATAGATAAGAAGACGATAAGATTATGGAGCGAAAAAAATATTGTTCTTATTTAGAGAAAATTTTTAAACAACTAATTCCGTTGCGTTTCTAGATTTTACAAAACTATAGTGTTCTTGAAAATAATTTTACGAAAATATTTTACAGAATTTTATTCCAATGAATACTAACAGGATCTACTTAGGAGACCTCTCAATTTTGTAAAATGTATTACTGCTCCCACACACTTTATTTTTTTCAGTTTAATCTTACCTAATTTGTACCTTTTACGGTAGTTTTCTCATTATTTCTCAATTTGCTTCCTCTAATTTATCGTTAGTTTTATGTTAATTACTTATACATTTTCTTATTCAACTTTACCCTATTTAATGACCTTTAGGGGCTAGTTTCCCTTTTTCTTTTCTTTTTTATTTTTTTCTCATTCCCAAAATAATCTAGCCTCCATTATATTCTTTTTCTCCACTTTGATTCTCACTAAGTTTTATCGAAAGCAATTAATACTATCCAATATTTATTAGTTTTGATAAATAAAAATTAGCATGAAAAATTTAACAAAAATGGATAAACTTCTAATGACTAATTGCTATTATATATTTTAGGTAAATAATTTCATTAAAATTCAAATAAAAATTATAATAACAAATCGAATTACACAGAATCACTTATAATGAAAATCAGAAAATTGAATTAAAAACTTGAAAAAGTAAAGACCTTTCTATTAAGGAAATAATATAATCACATCCTGCTGAGTTGTATATTATCTCTTTTTATTAAGATGTAAATATTTTATCCATGAATCACTCTTGTATTTTAGGCAATTAGTCTTAGAGAATTATTTCTTTCCTTTACTATATAATCATATACAATGTATATATAATGTTATTGTCTCTTAATGAAATTCAGCAAGCTATTTCGTCATAAAATAAATTCTTCTTAACATTTTATATGGCATCATAGCCTTTCTAAAATATTCCATAAGTTCGATCCTTTTCCAAAATGGCCAAATCCCAAACTACTCCCACATCCGAAGGTTTGTCTGCCACTTCCTCTAATAAAGATCGTCCCACCATCATCAACCCATTTGATAATACTTCCTCCCTCATATCTATTAATATTACCTCTCAAATATCCATTAAACTCACCCCGTCAAATTATGTATTGAGTTCTCATTGGGTATGATTTGATGGGGTTTATAGATGGATCAAAGCCTTGCCCCTCACCAACTATTACAACCATAAATGGTGACAGTTCAAACCCAGATTATTCACTTTGGGTCCGACAAGACCAATTAATTCTCAGCGCCGTTGCGGGTTCCATATTTTGCCCAAACTTTTTCCATTTTATTGCTTCTGTTCACACATCACGTGAAGCATGGACTATTTTAGCGAACACCTATACCAGACCTTTTCGAGGTCGACTCACTCAATTGAAAGAAAATCTCCGTCTTCTCACAATAGGCACACAGTCAATTATCGACTATATGCAATATGTCAAAGTCATTGTCGATGAACTCGCCATGCTAAATCACCCCGTTGAGAATGATGACCTCACATTAAAAATCTTAGGTAGTCTTGATGAAGATTACAAAGACCTTTGTTCGGCGATGCATGTCCGTGAAAGTCCCGTTGCATTCGATGAGTTACACGAAAAACTCATCAACTTTGACGCACATCTCAAGTATGAAGCAAAAAGAAGGCCAACCTTCCAAACATGTCTGCTTATGCCAACCCTGTACAAAAGTCTTTCCCTAATTCTTCCCAAAAAACACCACCAAATTGCCCTTACTATCCATCAACAACTAACAAAATCTGCACCTCCACGAGTGCTCACATTCTGTTTCTTGGTCATAATGCAATTTCATGGAGTTCAAAGAAACAACGCACTCTTACTCGATCTTCTACCGAAGCTGAGTTTCAAGCAGTTGCCTCTGTTACTGCTGAAATCACATGGCCGCAATCATTGTTACATGAACTAGGAATTCAATTGTCTACAACACTGACAATTTATTGTGACAACATTGGCACCACCTATCTATGTGCAAACCTCGTGTTTCACTCTCGCATGAAACATATTGCTATAGATTTCTTTTTATTCGGGAAAAAATGCAAAGTGGTGCCATCCGAGTTTCTCATGTCTCATCTGATGACCAATTGGCCGATGCACTTACTAACTAGTTATCACGTCAACGCCTAGAGACACACTTCGAGTCAAGATTGGCCTCCTTCCTATAGACACCATCTTGAGGGGCATATTAAGGAAATAATATAATCACATTCGGCTGAATTGTATATTATCTTTTTTTATTTAGATGAAAATATCTTGTCCATGAATCACTCTTGTATTTTAGGCAATTAGTCTTAGAGAATTATTTCTTTCCTTTATTATATAATCATGTACAATGTATATATAATAATATTCACTCTTAATGAAATTAAGCAAGCAATTACTTCGGAAACTAAATTCTTCTTGACATTTTATAACTTCAAGAATCCTAGAACAACAGCAATAATTATTAACAATCTTAGAGAAAGACTCTATAAAGAACGTGTTAGAACGATTTAATGGCTTATTTTGATCCTCTACTATCCGAATTAATACTTATGATTGATTCATAAAAAAGATATTTTATAAAATTTGATCCGTGATAGTAATAAGCTCTCTAATCTAAATCATAAATGACATAAATTTAAATGATAATCACACCACAAAAAGAAAAAAATTACTAACAAAAATTATTAACATGACATATCAAGATATGATTAAATTAAGAACACAGGAGATTTAGATTTAGGTAGATATTGATCTGCTTTCGTAGATGGAAAGATTATTTGAAAGTAAATGCAAAAATAATAGAAGAAATTGAGAAATACTCATATTAGAGAGAGGGAAGATCCCCCTTTAGCAAGGGGAAAGAACCAGTTAAAACTCGTTGAGAAAAAGTTTTCATTACATCCACACTGAAACAAAAATCTTAGATCTATCACTGACCGTCAATCACTTAATTCTAGAAGAAATCGGAGTCTAGTGAGGTTGTTAATGATTACTTAAAGCAACTAGCCTACTAGCTTGTTAAGTTATTTGGTAACTTATGGGTAATGCTGCCTCTATGAAATTTGGACTTGTCTACAACGGTCACTTGAAGGTGTTAGGTTACTAGGGTAACTTGGTAGATTGCATGCACTGCTATAAAAATCTTGATGTGCGACATTTAAAAATGTCAATTTTACATATTTTTAGTGATATTTATGAAATTAGTAGCATTTGTAACAAATGTCATGAAAATTTGTGTGACTAAAGCCCTATTGACATTCAATGTCACTAAATAATACTTTTTAATAGCATTTATAAAATAATACTGAGTTGTATAAGCGATGCTTCCAAATATCACTAAGTTATTATTTTAAATAGGATTCCCACTCCAATGAGTTTTATTTTTATCTATTTATAAGTATTTTTTATGTTAAGTTTAAATTTATTCTTTTCATTTTGTTTTATTTTTTAAAATTATCAATGATTTCTAGATGTAACATTTTTAAAATATCAATGAATTTAAATTTTTTTTTTGTAGATATTAAATCCAAATGCATTTCTAAAATACAACTAAATCAAAATATTAATGGCATTTAAAAGATAAAGTTACTTAAGCTAACTTTTGCAGACATTTTACAAATGTTCCTAAATCTTAATTTTAAAACATTTATTTAATAGATCATAATATCCTTATGAATTAATAACACGTTTAACAAATGCCATTAAGTATTATTATAGTGGCATTTTTAAGATTAATGTCAATAAAATTTCACTAATTCAAATTTTTGTTGTAGTGACGATAATCTACGTTAATCTCTTAGGATACTTGATAACAACTTGGAATTATTTTAATTAGCGAGGACAGAGTCAATCCAGATTTTTGTATAGTACGTACGGGTTAGAATTATATTTGTCTATTTTGTAGGGCTATTCACAGTTTTGTTAGTTTTTGAGTGGCATCTTTCTATAAAATCTAGGCTAAATAAATACATATAAATTTTGGGTCATTTTAGAAAACATTGAAAATGAGTTGGGACCAAGCTTCCTCCGTCCCTGTTTATTATGATCTTATTTTTGAAAGTTAAAATTATTATAGGCTATCTTATTCTAAAATCCTATTCAAAAGAGTTAAATTTTTTTATTTATTTTTATTTCAAGAAAAAAGGCATTCTGCTGGTAGAATCATTTTCACTTTTTTATTAAAAAAGAAAAAAAAAACTAAGATTATGTTTTTTTTTTTATCATGGTTAATAAGGGACTTTCGTAAGAAAAAACGAAATGCAATAAGTGGAGTTGCGTTCTATGTTTAGAAACTGAATTTTTTGAGAGAGAAAAAAAAAATTCAAAGGGAATCTATTTTCTCTTACTTGAATTCAAACAGAGAATTTTTTTTTCAAAAAAAGTGAGAGTTATAATCAATATCATTATTAACTTCATAAAATTAGAGTTATCTAGTACTAATTTACCTTAAGTTTTGCTATGTTATTATTTATATTAAATTAATTCAAGTGTTTTTTTAGTTGTTTTGATGTTTTGTGTGTTTGTATTTACAGGAGAATAAAATAAGAGTATTTGATGTGAATTAAGATAAATTTATACCTCCCAAATAGGTTTTTCAAATAATAAAATAAAGTTGAATCCGATGTAGTCATAATGCAACAAATATTTCGCAATTCAGAGCTCAAACGAAGAAATGGCACATACGACAAACCACGATGCTAGACTAGCAGAAAAATAGCACTAGTGCACCAGAAGTGGCGTCACGTGCCAACTCTTAGAAACTTTTGGCACTGCGATGCTACCATCTGCATTCTAGGTCAATAATTAATGGCTGAGTTCAATTTTTTGATGATCTAAAAGTCCAGATTCGGCCTACCTTAAGTTTGCATAAGCCATCTCTTTAAAACTATAACTTTAGGATTAAAAAAGGTATGTAGGGATAGAGAGAAAGAGAAGGAGGCAACTATGGAAGGAGAAGAAGAAGAGGAGGAAGAAGAAGAAGATATGCTCTAATCCTCCATTTCTTGATTTCCTCCATAATATCAACACCATTTCTTATTCAAACCATTTTTTATTTATTTTTTTGTGAGTTTTTTCTTTGTATTTTCTATATTTAGAGACTAGTATAATTGAGAACAAATCTTTGAGAGAGAATTCAAGAGAGCAAAAACTAAGCTTGGAGGAGGAGATTGACAATTTCCATGAATACCTTCAAGCTCTTTAAAGAATGAGAATTCTAAAACTCTTTTCTTTGTGATATTTTATATTTATTGAATTCATTATATTAAAATGTTATTATTTTCGATTTATATTATGAACTAAATTCTTTTTTGTGTAGTTTTACTATGTGAACCAATCTAATATCTTGTGTTTATTTATTTCTCTCCTCTTTTATTAATCAAATTCATTGTTCAGTTATTTGTTTTACCTTATGCTTATTGCTTATATTTAATTGATCACTAAAGAGATTGTTGAGTGAAATTTCTATGAACTTGAAAAAGGGACAATAAATTTGGACTTAGGTAAAAACAAAATAAGATTACCTAGTTTTGGGTGAGTTTGTATAGGACATGAATATACCTATATAACTTGTATAATCTTTGTCTGAAAATAACTAAACTTAATGAATCTAGTCAATTTATATTAGGAGTAATATATTAGTTTGTTTAGGTATTTTTACTTATATTATAGAAAGGAGTTTGTGAATACATTTGAATTATCAGTTGACAACTCTAGTGGATTAATTAATATAAGAAGAAAATTAGGAGAATGTGTATTTAAAAGATGGTTGGAGAATTAGTAAACCTAGACATTTTTCTTATTGCTTACTTTCATTTATTTTGCATGCTAGTTTGGTTGCTTTGTTTTATTTTTTCAAAATTTATATATCATTTGTTTGGATAAAGTTAGGATTGAGATAATTTTAATACTTAGCACTGAATTAAAAATTTATCATCTTAGATTTGATACGCTATTTCTATATCTATATTACTTGTGACCATGTGCACTTGCAGAGGAGTGTGTGAATTTATAGTTGCATATTTCAACTAATAATATCTTTAAATATATAAAATTTTAAAAATTAATTAGTAAAAAGAAAAGTTTCAAATAAATGTCTATAAAATTTTAATCAAATGTTATCTTCTTTCTTTTTCCTCAGCTTTTCTCTCAATATTTTTCTTCGAAAAATTTATTCCCCTCCCCCTCCCAAAAAAAGGCTAAAGATTTGCTAAAAATAATAATAATAATAAAAGGCCGGGAATGGGATGAGTTAGGCATTTCTCAAGGGAATACAATCCAAAAAAAAAAAAAAAAGAAAAAAGAAAAATTGGCGGATTCCACCAAAAGAGTAGGTTTTTCCATATAAATAAATAAAATGAAATTATAAAACTTAAAATTCAGTCCATATTTTTGTAATTCCGTTGTTCCACCGTATTTTTTAAAATGCGGGGCACCTTGTCCATACCTTTCGAAGAATGTCATAAAGATATGAAACACCTGATACAGATAGATTGATGGTAGCACGTCCACGGTATGTATGTACCGGTTCAAAGGTGGCTGATCAATAAAGAGTTCCTTTTTTTTTTTTTTCCTTTTAATCAATGATGAGTTATTATATTATAGTCTCAACATTGTGTTAAGCATTTGGATCCTTGCACTCTTCATTAAATTTTGAAAAATATTTTTCCCAGGGAGACTACCTATTGTAAAAATGGGAAGACTTACAAGTAATTTAGGGAAAAAAAAAGATGTTTTCATTATTAATTATTAATGAAAAATTGAAACGCAAAAGATGCCATGCTTTCTTTCATGTGATATGTAGTGATTGACATTTGTCATAAATTTGGGTTGTTAAATATTAACAAAAAATCATAAATTTTGGATTTTGACTCAGGTCAAAATTATAGGTAAAATCTAAAGTTAAAGATAATAGTTAGACCTGTGTCGAACCTAATATTAGAAATGAATTCTTTTATATTTTTATGCTCAATTATGTCAAATTTTTTCAACCCTAAGTACTTAGAATTCATTTTTCATACATGAAAATTTTCAATCCAATTTTTTTTTTTTGTTTTTTTATAAATTTATGGATGAGAAGTTTGAGGCCACAAACAATGAGCCTTGGGTAACAATCTCCAGGCTTTTGTTTTGTTTTGTTTTTTTTTTTGTTAAACGGGTGACAATTTCTGTTTGTTTAATTGCTTTTTTTTTTTTGTAAAATGATTTTTGAAACGGATTTATAGTTTTTATTTTCCTGAAAGAAAGAGATTAATAGTTAGGTCATTTAAATAATTTGATATAAGTGAGATTGCAACCCCAGATTCTTCATATATGTATATAATCATTGTGAGATTGTCTTTTATTACAAAAGGACTATTAGTTGCCCTTACAGCTACAAGTGCCATAGCTATCCGCCACTGGCGTACTTTGGTCAAATATATGAGACCCATATCCGGGGATTTAATTTAATTTATGTTGCGAAGGAATCCGGCGGATTTAATATGTATTTCTTGAATGGAAGACATGTGATCAAATTAGAGTCTTCAAGAGGAAAAAAAATGATACAGTTGGAGATACATTATACCGACACAAAGACCAAAGCTTTTCATTTTATTGTGATTTCTCTTATTTCTTTAATGGAACTACCAACTTTCAAGATACTTTGCGTAATATTAAACTCATAATTTAGATTATGCAAACCACGAGTTAATTGAGGTGACAGCTACGCAAACCAGTCCCAAGATACTAACTAGTGAGCCGTGTAGCACGTGGTTGATGCCTTGTCAGCTTAGAGGTCAGGCGTTCGAGCTGTGTACACTGCCCTATTTGCAGAAGGTTTCATTGCTCTATTTTGGTGGGGCTAAGGTAACCCACTCTGTCGTTGATAAACCAAGACCACCATTGCCGGAGAGTTCTCGATGAATATTTCTATTAACAGGGTTTGAAGCTCTCGTGAGAACATCCAGTAACTAGTGAATGTTGGATCCATTAAGCCAACTTTCTTTACCCCTACCAAAAAAATGGATTGTTTTATTTTAAAAGTATTTTTCTAGAAAAGGTAAAACAATGATGTTGACATGGCACCTTCGAGCTGAGCAGGCACAGTAAAGCAGACGATCAAGAAGAGCTTCTATAAATTCCACTTCCATTGGCCAATATTTTCCTTCCAAGTTGCCAGAGCTATTTCGTTTTAAGTAAGTTCTATTTCGTAAATACTTGCTGTTATTACATTTTTTTATATGTCACCTGGTTAATGCGCTGTTTGGAAACCAATTATGATTTTGTATCTTGGTAACTAAATCCTGGTTACCAACAGTTAATTTATACATCTATTTAGTTCAGTTAGGTTTGAGCTTTAACATTCTTTTCTATTCTCTAGTTTTTCTTTATGCATTATCATCACTTATTTCAAAGCCATATATCACTTCTGTTGATAGAGAATCTTCTTTTCTTTCCATTATGTGGTTTGAGATTTTCTCTCTGAGTTTTCTCTTTATCCACCCTTCAAACTGAGTATCATCTTTTTTATTTAATGCACTTTTCAGTCAGTAAATGGCAAGGACTCCCAGCTTTGTGGTGGGACTTCTGCTCCTGATTCTCTGGACAGCGATAGCAAACGCAGAGTATTATAAGTACAAGGACCCGAAACAGCCATTAAATGTTCGAATAAAGGACTTACTGAGTCGGATGACTTTGGAGGAAAAGATTGGGCAAATGACACAAATCGAACGCAGTGTTGCTTCAGCTGAGGTGGTGAAGAAGTATCTTATTGGTAAAGTCATTGTCATGCTCTCTTTTCACCAAGAAAACTATATATGGTGAAGAGAGTTTTCAGGCGAAATATACTTATTTTCTGGCAGGTAGTGTATCAAGTGGGGGAGGAAGTCCTCCTTTTAAGCGAGCTTCACCAGAGACTTGGATTGATATGGTGAATGAATTTCAAAAGGGATCTCTATCGACTCGTCTTGGTATTCCGATGATTTATGGAATTGATGCTGTTCATGGCCACAACAATGTCTACAAGGCAACAATATTTCCCCATAATATTGGTTTAGGGGCTACCAGGCAAGTAGATATTTTTATGCATACAATTTTTCACGTACTCCAATGATCTTAGTGTTACAACTCAGAAATGTTTACATCATCAGTTTTCTGATCTAGGATTTTCATTTACTAGTGTTGTCTGTTTATAAAGTTTTGAATTGTGGCCGAGTCCTCAGGAGGAATACTATAGGCTATTTCTTAGCCAACTCTGCAGTCTAAGAAATACCTTTGTTCAGAATATTATTTGCCGTGTTCTAGGTACTATCTGATGATATCAATAATGATGGTAACGCTAATTTTGTATTATTTTTAAACTCAGGAACATAACATGTTACCTTGGTGTTATGCTTTCTAGAATCACAGAAAATCAAAGATGGGAGTAAAGACTACAAAAATTTTATTTGGCCGATCTTTTGATATAAAAGTTTGCTTCTTAATCTGATACTTATTGTCAAACTCCCTGTCGTAAGCCAGGGATCCGGAACTCGTTAAGAGGATAGGAGCAGCAACTGCACTTGAAGTTAGAGCAACAGGCATCCCGTATGTTTTCGCGCCTTGTATAGCGGTAATGAAGTTGAATAGAAAAAACTACTTGTCATCTAAATACCTTTAATTTTTGTTCTTATAATCCTATCATTATTCGGTATGTTAGGTATGTAGGGATCCGAGATGGGGCCGTTGTTACGAAAGTTACAGTGAAGATCCTTTGATTGTCAAGGCAATGACTGAGATTGTACCTGGATTACAAGGCGACATACCTGCTAACTCAAGGAAGGGTGTTCCTTATGTTGCTGGAAAGTAAGAACATAAAACTCAAAATTTTAATATCACATGTTATTTCAGTATTTGTTTACTTTGCGCAAAATTATCAATAGATAATGTGAAAGTAGGTTTACAATCAACTAAGGATACAGTCTCTGGCAAATTAAAAGACAGAAGATAGCTAAGCATACAATACTATTTCATTATAGTATTGTCAATTTGCACCAAGGAGAACTTAAAGATAATGTGAAGCCCCACCAGGAAATATTTTTATTTTTTGTTTTGAAAAATTTAAAAACAGAAGACAAAATTTTGTTTATATTTTTAAGCTTTGAAAACAAGACTCGGTAACCCACCAAATCATTTCTAATTTTAAAAATGAAAATATATTCATGCTTGGTAACCATCAAAGAATCCTCCTAGAGGAGCGCATTAGGTGGCGGCTTCGAATCACACCCTTGCTAATCTAACCCCTAACCAACGATTTATCGAAAAAAACCATAAAAGAATTAGAATAAAATTTGAACACATATTTGATACATACATAAACACATATGATCATATATGTCAAGCTAAGAGAGATAAAAGAGAGAAAGTAAAGAGATGGATAAAGAGGAGAGACAAAGTGAAGAAGGATGAAGAAGAACGAGAAGAAGATAGATAAAAGATAGTAAAAATATAGCTACAGAAGAGAGAGAAAATGGATAAAAAAAATGGCAAAGAAATAGGAGTAAGAAAGTGGAGCAAGAGGACAGAGAAACTAGAGAAAAGAGGAGTAAGAAAGTAGAGAAAGTGAAGACGACGTGAAGTAAGAGATAAAAATGAGAGATGATCTATTAGTTTCTATTTGTTAAATAATAAAACATATTATTAGATTAATACCTGAGTTTTTTTTACGCGGGCATTATTAGTAAAATAGATAAATAGACATGTTTTATTATAAAGTTACATAAAAAGTAGATGAAAAGGAACACTTTTATTATACTTCATTTTAAAGTTAAAAATGAAATAATGAGTTAGAGATAAAGTTACCGTTCAATATAAAAATTACCCTAAAATAAAGTAAGATTACACCAAAATAGAATATCGAAGAACGGTTTGAAAATGCTCCCAGTATAATATATGCTTCATGAAAAGTATCATTGCATTGGAGGAGCTTTCATGTTTTATGCTAACTCATAATACAAACAAATAGTTTAGTATACATCGGAATGCGACTCATGCTTTAAAAGGTCGTATAAATTATGAGAACGTGATACATACGAGTCTAGTTGTGACAAAGACAAGAAAACGGAAAAGTGAGAAATGAAAAAAAACAACTAATAAAATATGAAAATTCTAACCGAAGAGGGTAAATGGTAAAAAAAAATATTATCAGATACGAGTGTTCTTTAATTTAAATTATAAAATTTAAACTTACAAAATAATTATATGAGATTAAAAAATTTTTAAAATTAATATTTTGAGTTGATTTTTAAAATAATTTTTATTGATAAAAAATAATAATATTTTCAAAATTTAAGAAAATAATAAGAATTAATTCAAATATTATTTACTTTTTATTACTAAAATTGATAAAAAAATTAATATATTCAGAAATTTTATATCTCAGTACATTATTTATAAAATCTAAATTTTAGAACTTAAATTATAGAACATCCGCTTACGATTAAAATTTAAATTATAGAAAATTATAGAACACTCGCTTACAGTTAACCCTGAGCGAAAATGAAAAACAACGAATAAAATATGAAAATTCTATCTTCGGCGTTGAAGTTTGACCTGTGAGCTTGCTGCTTTCGTGGTCATCCCAATCAATCCCCGTACTTTGGTCCTTTTTCTTATATGCTGTCTTTTTCTATTTGTATCCTTGTTATAATATACAATGTTTTTGGGAGGGAATACTGGAAAGGTTTTTGTTTTAATTTATGTTTGTATTTTTTTATTTGTATTTTCTTTTGGTGAGCCGGACGGGAGCGGGATTTGCTAAAGTGGAGTATAGTTTATCTGCAGAGACATATGGTTGTACACAGCTAGTTCGGTAGTTAGAATTGAATTTGGAGTAAATTATTGCTTATAATTGGATTGTATTGGATTTGATTTAATTATGTTAGTAATAAAATTTATTTTGTGTGTAGCATAAGACTACAGAAAAGATAAGTGAAGAATTATATGGGACAAAGAAGAAAAAGAAAAATTACTCATTTTTAGAAAAACCAAAATATTCCCTTTATTTTTCAAAATAAGAAAGAAATACACCCTTTAAACCTTTCGGTTCAAACTATTTACGTGAAATATCAAAAATGCTGATACATTGTTTTAAAAACTTATTTTCAAACACTCCAATTATTATCTACTTATTTTTATCTAAAAGAAACAAGAATATCACAAATTCTCTTTTTTATAATATAAGAAATACTTTTTTAAAGGAAAGACTGTAAAAAAAATGTTTGGTGATGTTTGCTTTAAGAGTTAGTTTTGATTTTTAATATCTCAAGGGCATTACTGTTAGATAGAAAGCAAATTGGTCAAAAATTTGACAAAAAAAGTACATAGGGTATACTTTTTTCTAGTGTTGAAAAACAAAGGGATACTTTCTGTTTTTTTTTTAAAGGATAGCTTTTTGTGGTATTTAGCCACAGTCGAGAGGTCATTTTAAGACTATTCCTAAAAGAAATATGAGATCCACACTTATCGGAAACAAGAAAGGAAAAAAAGTAAAAAATAACTCTGGAACTTTTCAAAATGTGATATTTTAGTCCTTGAATTCTATAAATAGCCCAATGAGTCTTTGAATTTATATTTAAGTAACAATTTAGTCAAAATTCCTAAAGCTACTAAGTTTTGGATAGAAACATACTACTTTTCAAGTCATAATCCAAAAATTCTAAATTTTTTGGTTCAAAATTTTTGCAAAAAAAATCCTTGAATTCAATTTTCGAGAAAAAATTAAGAAGAGAGAAAAAAAAAATAAAAGTGATAGGATACCTAAAATCTAAAGCTATCATTTCATTTTGCAGTTCTTGTTTCAATTTCATGATTTCCAACTAAGCACAATATATATCAATGAAAAATTTGTTTAAGGTTTGATAGTAGTATCAGTTGGAAATAAACTGTCACTTCAACATAAATTTAAGTACTAGCTAACATTTATTTTAGGGACTAAATTGTCAAATTTTAAAAAATTAAGGGTCTACTAACACCAATAACCCAACAAACAATAATTAAAAGCTAACATTTAAAGGGAAAAATTGAGAAAGAAAGAGGTGATAATGTTATAATCCATCTTTCAAATTTGTTAAAATGGTTCCAGAACACTCTAATTGAATCATTTCATTAATTCTGTTTGTTTGATAATGTTATTGTTTATTTAAATGTAAAAATAAAAGTATTTTTTCTTATTTTGTTTTTTCGATTCTCAAGAACAAAAACGTATCTGGTAACTAATGTTTTTGCTTTTTGATTTTGAAAAATAAGATATGAAAATATTTTTAGGAACTAGTACCTTTTACTTTTAAAAATGAAAATCAAAAGGAAGAGCGATAAGGAAAAATGAAAGAGAGAATAAGGAAGAAGAAAAAGTGGTATTCATTTGAATATATTTTATATGTGGTGTTTTCTGAAATAAAAAGTGGTATTTTATTTTCTGAAATAAAATATCGTTTGAAAAATGATATTTACTAAATAATTGGGAAGTTTTTGAAAAGAATTTTACCATATTTATGGTTTTATTTTGAAAAATACCAATTTTAAAATATTTTAAAAAATACTACTTCTACAAGGGATTAGAGTGGGTGACAAGTGAGATAATGATGAGAGAAATAGTGATATAAGTTTAAATATCTTTGAATTTTGATGCTAACCTTTCGAAAAAGTTGTTTAAAAAAATTTTAAAAGTAACAAATTTTATTTCGAAAATTTTAAGAATTTTTTTTTCAAATAAGAACAACAAAAAATAAAATAGTGTTATCAAACATACTTTTAAAAGGTATTTCCACATTTTCAATTAGAAAAAAAAAAACTGTTTAAATCAATATTATTAAACAAGCCCAATTTTACATTACTCTAAGAAAATGTACTCTAAGAAAATGTAACCTCAATGAAACATCACCATGGAAGCCAAAAGTCATAAATTTGAGGGGGGAAAAAAAAAAGTTCAGAAGAAAAATTTATTAAAAAACAAAAGAATTGCAATTTTAGGACTACCATTCTTGTTACCAAGAATTAGATTTACTGCTGCTTCATCTCCTAGTGGTTTACTTTTACTGATCTTCACTGAAAATGTGTTGCCAAGACTTGCTAATCTCCTTCCATAGGAAAAACGTGGCAGCTTGTGCAAAGCACTATGTAGGAGATGGTGGAACAATTAGAGGCATCAATGAGAATAACACTGTGATAAGCAGACATGGCTTGCTCAGCATTCATATGCCAGGCTACTACGGCGCTATCATCAAGGGTGTTTCAACCGTTATGGTTTCATTCTCGAGCTGGAACGGGGTAAAGATGCACGCTAATCGCGAGCTTGTCACTGGTTTCCTCAAGAACACATTACGATTCAGGGTTAGAATATTATTGCTATTGTTACTTTCGCGTTAAGCTTCTTTCGCCATTATTCTTAACATTAGAAAAGTATGTAATAAAGATTTGGTTTACAATTTTGTTTCAGGGTTTTGTCATCTCAGATTGGCAAGGTATTGACAAGATTACCCCGGTTCGTCATGGTAACTACACTTACTCAATTCAAGCAGGAATTAATGCTGGTATTGACATGGTAATTCTAGTTATTTTTGGCTTCCTTCTATTTGCATTTAATATGCGACTTCACTTTAGTCCTTACACCTATTTTTGGGCATGTTTTACAGGTCATGGTTCCATACAACTATACGGAATTTATCGACGGTTTAACCTACTTGGTGAAAAATAAGTTTATCCCCATCAGCAGAATTGATGACGCTGTGAAGAGAATTTTGAGAGTTAAGTTTCAAATAGGTCTGTTTGAGAATCCATATGCTGATCAGAGTTTGGTTCATGAGCTTGGTAGTCAGGTTAGTTATCAGAAAGCTAGACACAAAATGTATATCACATTTGAAGATTCTTAATTTATAAATCATGCCTCTTCAATGTTACAGGCGCATAGAGAGTTAGCTAGAGAAGCTGTGAGAAAATCACTAGTGCTGCTTAAAAATGGTGAATCCGCTGACGAGCCATTGTTACCTCTTCCCAAGAAGACATCAAAGATTTTAGTTGCAGGTACTTATGCGGACGATTTGGGTTATCAGTGTGGTGGTTGGACAATTGAATGGCAGGGAACAAGTGGCAATAATCTCACGATAGGTACATTGAAAATTCTTAAAATTCTTCTTCCTTTATGACTTTCAAGAATTGGTATCCCCTATTTGGAAGAGACCTTCAAAGTTTCTTAAAGGACATTGAAAAAAGAACTTTGATGTAGTGAACTTAAAATAATCTTTGTACTTAACAGGTACCACAATCCTCACTGCCATAAAGAACACTGTCGATCCAACAACCAAAGTGGTGTACAAGGAAAACCCCGACGTCGACTTTGTCAAATTCAATGCATTCTCCTATGCCATTGTTGTGGTAGGAGAACCCCCATATGCAGAGTCAGTTGGTGACAACTTGAACTTGACAATTCCTCAACCTGGCCCGAGCATCATCACGAATGTCTGCGGGGCCGTGAAATGTGTTGTTATCGTTATCTCTGGTCGTCCTCTTGTGATTCAACCATATCTTCCTTCCATAGATGCTCTTGTCGCTGCCTGGCTCCCTGGAACGGAAGCTAAGGGTGTTGCTGACGTCTTATTTGGAGATTATGGTTTCACTGGAAAGCTTTCTCAAACTTGGTTCAAGACTGTTGAGCAGCTCCCAATGAACTATGGAGATGGTCATTACGATCCACTCTTCCCACTTGGATTTGGCCTCACTACAGAACCAGTCAAGACCAATTAGAAAACTACTGCACTAGGAATAATTCTTGAGAGTTAAAAAGGGTACATTCATCATATTTTGATAGAAGAACAGTTAACTCTCACATTTTATCGGTGGTTTCGAAAATGAGTAAAATTGGTGCCTGGCAAATAATTTTGTTTGTGAAGAAATCAATTTTTCTAATTATTGTGAAATGCCAAAATTTGGAAATTACTTCCCATTCATTAATTATCATATGCAAGCTCTACACCAATATAGTCACTAGTCAGCGCCACTCAACACTGGTCATGTACATATTTTAATGTTTGTGTCAAAAGCATGGGTGGCAGTATTGCTGGTTGAATCCTCAAACCTACCGTTAGTATAAGAATCGCCTTGGTGTCTCACGTTTGTTATAGAAAAACTTTTTCTTGAATACTTGCAGTTAGTGACGTTACAAGAATAACCACCACGGATACCATTATCCAAGAGCACTCACTGAAATTATTTTGGTAGAGAGAGAAAGATGGAAGAGAGAGTGTACATTTTCTCTATGTTATTTTTTAGGCCTTCTGATTAATAAATTAGTAAGAGAGCCTTTTCTATTCAAATAAGAATATTTCTATATTTCTAAAGAATAGGAAAAATTCCTAATTAATAGAGACCTATCAGATATTAATACACTAATTCAAATTAAATGTTCAAATTTTTTATCAGATATGTATTCTACTCATATTGGGCCATGCACCAATTATGGGTACCCAATAAAACTTTGGGCCAAAAGTCTAACATCTCCCACATGTAATGCCATATTGAGCTTCGCATTTGCCTATCTAATAGGTCATATATAGATGGTGGGAACAACAGTTTATCTATAGTCAATCTTCCAAGATCTCATCTTGGCTCTTTCTAAGACGATACTTAGCTCACAATCTTTGCATTATAACTAAAGTGTCTTATCTTTGCTCGCTGACTAGTGCCAAAAGAGATTTCTCATGTAAGAGAGACAATCATTATTCGTTGGCATACTTTAAACTAGTCATGATTTACATATGTGTGTGTGCTAAAATTCGAATATCATGTCACAATAAAAAATGGACAAAGAAATATTCATTTCATAAAAGATATCCCGAATAACAAATATTTGATAGTGGTCAACTCGGGCTATGTAGTCTATTTTCTCTTGAATCTTTAGACATATGTCAAGGCTTAAGGTATCATTCTTTGTGATAGGAGTGTTAATGGGTTTGCTATTTTGCATCTGAAACCGTTCGAGTATTTTTCTTTCTAATGTAAGTCTCTTGAGACAAACTAAGGAATCTCCTCGAGCGGTCTCTAAAGATCTTAACTTCGAGTACATAACTAGCTTCACCTATATCCTTTATCTCAAAGTTTGAGGATAGCCATACCTTAGTGGCGACTATTATCTCTTTGTCATTTCCAACTAAAAGTATGTCGTCCATATACAATGAAATGATAAGAAAACTTTCCTTAGATCATTTGACATACGTACAGTGGTCTTCCTCAACTATCGTAAGCCCATTAGAAATAACAGCTTGATGAAATCTAAAGTACTACTATCTAGATGATTGCTTTAAGCTATAAATGGAACGAGGGAACTTACAAACTTTGCACTCTTGTCCTTTTGTCTCAAAGTGCTCAGATTGATCCATGTAGATCTCTTCTTCTAGTTCTCTATTTGGTAAAGTTCCAAGTCCAAATAAGCGACAATTATTAGAATTAGGCAAATGGAGGCAAACCTCACTACCAGTGAGAAGATTTCCTCATAGTCAATACCTTCCTTCTGGGTGTAGCCTTTCGCCACAAGTTGTTCTTATACTTTTATATGGATCCGTCTGCCTAGTGTTTGACTTTTAGAACCTATTTGTTTCCAATAGTCTTTTGCCCAGGTGGAAGATTTACCAAGTCTCAGATTTATTTTTTCTTCATAGACTCCATCTCTTCCATCATTATAACTTTCCATTTCTCAAAAGCAGGAGATGAGAGAGCCTCTCGACAATTCTTAGGCTAATCTTCATCCTGCAAAGTACACATGAATGTTTCCTCCTCAATCTCAAAACAATGACAAGGGATGCTTCCACATTGGCTCTTAAGTAGTTGTGGATTTTGAGAAGCAACATCTAGTGGTGCACTCTCACTAATAGGTATAATCTCACTAGGAATAGAGTCGCTCTCGAACTAACAAGTTGAATGTAGAGTACCTTTATTTGGATCTTCAATCTTATATAGCTCTAGGTTTCTATCCACGTCTCCTCTTCTTTGAAATTCCTCCTCGAGAAAATCTACATCTCGTGACTCAATTTTAGTTACACTTCCATCGGATTGTTCACTAAACATCACATATCCATTTGATTCATTAGAGTATCTAATGAATATGCACTTGTGCACCCTTAGGCTTAACTTCCCATACTTGTTAGAAGTAGTGTGAGCATATTCTGCTAAACCCCATGGATGTAAATGGTCTAATTCAGGCTTTCGCCCTGTCCATCGCTCATAAGGGGTTGAAAGAACTGATTTCGAGGGTATTCAGTTAAGGATGTAGGTAGCAGACAATAACACATCCCTCTGGAAAGAAATTGGGAGATAGGCCTGTGCCATCATCGACCTAACCAATTCTAACAACATATGATTCCTTCTCTCTGCTACACCATTTTGCTGCGGAGTGCCAAGAATTGTTAGCTATCGAAGAATGCCTTTTTCATTACATAATTCTTTGAATTGCTCAGATAGATACTCATGGCCATGGTCTGTCCTGAGAGTCTTGATGTTCTTTTCTATTTTATTCTCAACCAAGTTCATAAATCATCTAAAGCATTCCAATGCTTCTGCCTCATGGGAGATCAAGTAGACATGATTGTAGACTATAGTGCATAAAGTCATCTATTAAGGTGATGAAGTAAACGACACCATATCTTGCCCTCACGTTCATTGGTCTACAAATGTCAGAATGTACTAACTATAGAGGAATCATTGCGTGTGTGCCTTTTCCAAAAGGTTTCCTGGTTGACTTTTTCACCAAATAAGGTTCATAAGTAGGCAAGTTAATTTTAACTAGTTTTCCCAAGATACCATATCTAGGTAACCTGTTTATTCTATCTTGCTCTATATGGCTTAATCTAGCATGCCATATAACAGAATCAACATCATTTACCCTATATGGCTCCATTGCATGCTAGCTCCATTCCCTATATAAAGTCCTTAACTCCCCTTCAGAATTCGACGATACTCTATGAACTTTACTCAGTCCCTTGTGATGTGTTTAGTCGCTATTGAATCAACAATCCAATAAAGATGTGAATGGGCAACCATAACATGACTAATAATATAAATATCGTAAGAACCAAAGTAAGAGAGTACCTTTTTTAGCTCAGTACAATCACGAGCAAAGTGTTTCTCTTTATCACAGTTGTAGCATCTGCCATTCTTGCCTCTTCCACCATGTTTGCCTCTCTTATGTTGGGTGGTCTTTCCTTTTTCCAGTGTGAGTCCATTACTAGAGTCACTCCTAGGAGCTTGATTCTTATGCTTGGCTACTCTTGGCCAGTGCTGGCTATTTGCCACATAGGTGCTCCCAACGTTTGAGTCTTTGCATGGTTTGGCAACGCTCAACTTCAAGCTCAAGGTGGCGAGATAGGTCATCAAAAGTTTTGATGTTCTCACTATAAGTCATAGTGATGACCATAGGCTCCCACGAAGGTGGTAAGGAATAAATTCTCACTTAGATCTATTGCTCTTCAGATCAAGGGTGGCCAACTACTTTCAGTTCATGAATCATCATGACATCGCCCTAAGATATTGCTTCATGGTATGACTTGGTTGCATCTTATAGGAGTCAAATATGATGTTCAATGCACAAAGTCTGGTAGTAGACGTCCCACCAAATTTTAGCTTCAGGGCACCCCACATCTCCTGAGCGGTGGCATGCTCTTTAAACTCACTGATCAAGTCATTGTGCATGCTGCTCAGCATGGTGAAGTGCGCACAATGGTCTTTCTTAAGCTAAGCCTAATAGGCTTCTTGATCACGACGGTGTTGAGTAGTGTTGCTATCCTCGGGTATGCTCATTGTCTGGGTCAAGGTTTCTAAAACCTCTTGTTTATCGAGAATATATTAGATTTTTTTGGTGCCAAATATCATAGTTATCACCATCCAATTTCTCTTTCTTATTCAAATCAGCCACTATGCTATTAGAAGTCATCTACTCATTAAGTACACCACACATCATTATTTTGCAACAAAAATTCTAGACTAATCTAAATAATTTTCACTAGACAAAAAATCGAAAAATCAATACGCTCATAATCATCTCCTATGTCTAGATTTATTGTTAAGATTAAATCTAAATTTTGCACAAAATGTGTATAAGAGAATAATTAATTCTACCACTATACGTCCACTAAAATGTGACATTCCCAGCATGTTTCTAACATACATATCACATAACTATGTGCAAAAATAAACATATAATTGTAATTAAATAAATTAAGCATGATTTAAAATAGTTGCAAATTAATTAAATCATAACAAGCTTACTATGACAATGTTAAATAATGCTATAAATAAATAAGCAACTAATCATATTACAAATATTGTCATTTAAATTTATACATGTATATTTATTCATAAAAAAATTGCACATAATTAATATATAATGAAATGTCACATATTATGTACAAAAAAACACATATTTCTTTTAATTCTCACAAAAAAAAATTGTAACCGTTTTTTAATAAAATCTGGGAAAAAATATTTTTCTTGATTTTTTTCAATTTGGCAACCTTTTTTTAAAAAAAAATTAACAAAAAAATACGCCAAGGGCTCGAGCTGGCCAGGCACGACATAAGGCCTACGCCAAAGCCGCTGGGCCACAGGCCAGGCACGCTTGGGCATGGCCTTAGGCCAGCACCAAGTATCTACTAAGCGGCATTGCAGGCCTTGGGTTGGCGCTCACAACTGCAGTCGAGGAGCAACGACCTGGTAGCTTCTGGTTCCAAGCCTTTTCATACGCTAGAAGGGGCACGTGTAGCCTATGTGCCACCATTCATGGTCTGTGTTGAAATAAATCGGCCACCATCGTGCTTCTCAAATCACCCTCTGTCGTTATTATATGCCTCGTAACTTCCAACGCCACTGTTACAGTGGCTAGTGAGACACACTTTTTGCCGAAAAAAGTGTGATTCAAGACTAATGTTGCTAAGTTAGGAAAAATATTTATGGATATGACATAAAATTCAAAAAATCATATATCCGAAAATAAAATTCCAAAAAATACATATTATACATGGTTAGAAAGCTAATTTTATGTAGATTTCGAAAAAATCAAAATCAATTCTGATCAGGCAATGATACGATCGGAATAAGTAGTCAAATATTCTAGTAAAATAACTTTGACTCAAGAAATCTCTCAAACTATACATTAAATGATTTCCAGATTTTTATGGTAGAAAATATAGAAAATAATCTACCATATTAAAAAATCACTCCTAAATAATATGCAGAACTATATAAACCAAAAATATGGTATATTAAGGGTGTTTTCAGTTTAAGAGGTCATGTACCTCTCTTCTTAGTCTTTTTCCACTAGAGAACGGAGCCTACCAACAGCCATTCTGATACCAATGTCAGAAGCGTAGGTGACAGTATTGCCGATTGAATCCTCAAACCTACTGCTGGTCTAGGAATCGCCTTGGTGCCTTACACTCATTATGGAAAGACTCCTCCTTGAATACTCGCGGTTAATAGTGTTAGAAGAACAACCACCATGGATACCACCACTCAAGAGTACTAACTAGAATTGTTGAGGTAGAGAGAGAGAAAGATAGGAGAGAGAGTGAATATTTTCTTTGTGTTATTTTTTAGGCCTTCTAATTAATGAATTAGTAAGAGAGCATACTGTCACGACCCTAGCCTCAAACTACATAATCGTGCGGCACTTAGCACAATCCGTCATACTAAGTCGACCTACTAATACTTAAGAAAGGGACTTAGAGTAAACTTTGGGACAAAGTGGTAAGGATGAGAGAGTTTAGGTGAATGAAAACTTTGTATTACTCTTAGAATGTTTAGAACTCTCACAAATAGAAATTGTGTATAAATGAACTCAAGGGGTCCTTTATATAGGCAAAGCCTAAATTAACCAACGGTTATGATCGTGCCAAGTGGCATGATCTTACAAAGAGTCTAAAATATTCTTAAATAAAGTTACAATATCAACAAAGATATTTACATAGAGAATTCTAGAACAAACTTGGTCTAGATCCTTCTAAGTAGTTCACCCACCATCTTGGCTCTTCCAAGTCATTCTAGGAGCTTCTAGGACTGTCCAACTCATCTAGCACTATCCGGTCTTATCTAGAGCCTTCTAGGACTTAGTAGTACCATCTAGAGTCTTCTAGTATAGCCAAGACCTCTCTTGATCTTTCTAGAAGTGTCTACTACGTTCTAGGACCTTCCTCAATCCTCTTGAGTGAGCAGTATATATATAGAGAACCTTAGAGCCATAAGCAACAACATTTAGATTTAGAAAGCCAAATGAGCGGGGCGTAACAATACGCATCCTTTTTATTCAAATAAGGATATTCGTATATATCCTTTTTATTCAAATAAAGATATTCTCTTTTTCCTAAAGAATAGGAAAAAATTCCTAATTAGTAGAAACCAATCAGATATTAATACGTTGATTCAAATTAAGCATTCAAATATCTTATTTGATACGTATTCAACTCAAATTGGGTGCACCAACTATAGACGCCCAATAAGACTTTGGACCAAAAGTCCAATAGTTTGTTTTAATTTTCTTATGTAAATCAGATTCAAAAACTCATTCTAATTCAGATGATTTCACACTGGGAATTAGAATCAAACAATCATGAATAGATCAAACAATAAGAACAAGACAAGAAATAAAGTATACAGTCAATGTACAAAGAATAGCTCTTCATGATCACCAGCCTCTCAGATCTCTCAGTCTTAGTCTGTTATAAGCTCTTAGTTTTTCAAGAATGTTACGACTGATACAATGAAGACAATACCTTCCTTTTATAGAGTATTCGATTATACAATGCAATGGACTTCTTAACTAATCAACAAACATTTAAGTGGCATTTGTTTTGAAGTAATGGACTTTAGAATGGAATTCTTATTTGTAAAGAGAGCCCATTCCATTATTCGGTTTGATTTTTGCCACTTGAAAGCCCATTCCAAAAGTAATTATGATTCACTAATAGAAATGAATAGCAATTCCCAAATGAAATTGGTTGAAAGATTATTCCATTCTAGTCCATATTTCTTATGTCTAAAATTACCCTCTTTATTCCCATCCATCTTCGATCTGCCCGACCCAATTACATTTGTTCATCCTCATCCTTCTAGAGAGTTGATTGCTATTCCTCGTGCTAGAAGGAGATAGAATTTTCGCTATTTCTCATAGATTCTTGTGATTAGAATCAAAATATTCCTAAGGTTTGGATATGGGTTTCCATAAGGAAAGAAGAGATTTTAGTGTAAGTAGTGTTTCCATGGTCGATTTGACATAGCGGAAGTGTCTGATAAGAAAGACCTTTTGATTGAGTACAACCTACTTTAGTTTGTTAATTTGCTTACAAATACCAGAAGAAAGACTTTCAATAACAGTTCATTCTCAAAGAATACCAGAAATTTAGAAAAAAAAGATAAAACTCTCTTTATAGTTTTTATTAAACTCAATAAACTCAAAACTTAGTTCTAGAATAGTTCCCTGAGGCTTACAATTTATAAGGGAACTAAAGAAAATATAAAACCCTAGTTTAAAATAATAAAATATTAAAAAAAGGGAAAACAAATGAAGTAAAAATTCCAAAAATGGGTAACTAAAATGCTGAAAAATCACTGAAATCGCACTTTTGGTTGTTCGAAAAGTAGAACCAGTCGATCGATTCGTCCCAAGAAAATCATATTTCAAGATAGGTAATTCGGTCGACTAGAAATATATTTTTGATGGACTGAAACTTGCCAGCAGTCACTTCTTTGGTCGTCCACACCACAATATACTCCTTAGGGTGGAGAAAATTCATCTTCAAATTTCTACTGGTATAATTATCTAACAAATCTCCTGGAGATGGAAAACATCTACCATTTTAACGTGTCTTAGCGACTTCAAAAACTTCTTAATAAAATTATAAACTACCGGTCATTCAATTGATGTTAACTTCATCTTCCTCTTATGATCATGGAATATACTAATTGAATATTCCTTTCTCAACTCATCATGAACCTATAAAAGTAGCAAAGAGAATCTCCAATTACACTTGAAATCTGAATAAAATATTCATGAATTCTTGACCTTATGAACTTGAAGAACAAACCATCTCAAAGAATGGTTGGAAAATTCACTCTATACAATAAGAAACCTGCAACCAGACTCAATACCAACATTTTGTTCCAAATCAATCTAATATTGGATGTCTTGTAAAAGCGGTAACCCATATTATACCTCTATAGGAAAGACATCATTAAATTCCTCATTAAATACCTTTTCATCCTTTGGAACAATCATCGCAGCACTTGTCTCCTTTTCTTGCAACATATTCACATGCTTTAAATCTTCTATCTCTTAGAGCTTCTCATTATTAAATTCTACCTCACGATTCCCAATCATGATGACATTCATTTCTTGTGAGAGGAGTCCTGAAACATCAAGCTTATCCTCAATATCAAACTCCTCCAAGTTATCATGTACGAACAATTGAGAATACTCCAACGAACCAACGTCTATTACCTCAGTTGAGCTATCATCAAGGAACCTAGAATAGTCTTCTTTATCAATAGCTACATGATCTTTAATTGTATGAGTAGACAGATCACTGACTTCCTCCTTTGTTCTATTATCAATAAATGGATGAAATTCAAATGAGTCTCTAGTTTGTTCTATGTCCATAAGATTTTTGGAATTATTCTTCTCATAATTTCTTTGCCTATCCTTTAGACTAACTTGCGGGCAATAAAAGTGTTCAAATAACTTTGACATCATTTTTTTTCCAACTTTCAATTTTCTATTTTTTCTCCTCATTCTCCTACTTTGAACGAATTCCCACCAGGAGACTATAGAACTTTTAAATTTTCTAGCAACTAAGAACACTTGTTTTGAAGGTTCTATATTCACATAGTCAAAATACATATCAACCCTTAAAATCTAATCGAAAAATTTCTCTTATTCAAACAACCATCAAGACTAGGAATCTTTACTTTATCAAAATTATCTTGAAAAGGATATTTGGAATACTTGAGACCTATTCATGAATTATCAACCATCAGTGACTAATCTCCCACTATGCCATTGGTCTAATTGTCGCTGGGATCGATTGGACACTCTAATTGCAAAAGCCTTGATAATTTTTGCCTTAGGATCTTCAAATAGCAGTGACGAACAAAAAACTCCAGCATCCATCTATTGTCGAGGCTCAGACTGAGCCATTCCTATAGCAGCGTCAACAGAAACTCGACTCAGAACGTCGAATCTTACTTCACGTCAAAACCGATAGAACTCCCAAGCTTCACCGGCAAGCAATCCACGACAACAAGTCTTTTTCTAGAGTCATTCTCTAAATCGTGATGGTTACGATACCGGGGTTGATTTTAGCCGGCCAATAAGTAACCACCTGCTCCATTAATTTGGTAACATGTTGCTCCAATTGCATCGTCCAATCATATTTATAGGCTTTATCCACAAGAATCTCGTTAGGAATGAATGCGGCTCTAATACCAATTAATATAGTAAAAGCATCTATTAAGAAAAATCTTTCAAAAAATAGAATACAACCTACTTTAATCTGTTAATTCTCTCATGAATAGCAGAAAAAAAAGGTTTTAAAGGATCGTTAATTCTTAAAGAATACCAGAAATTCAGAAAGAAAAGATAAAACTCTCTCTATCGTATTATTAAACTCAATCAACTCAAAACTTTGCTGTAGAATATCTTCCTAAGGCTTACAATTTATAGGTGCTAAAGAAAATACAAAATCTTAGTTTAAAATAATAAATTATTTTAAAAAGTAATAAAATAAAGTAAAAATGCAAAAATAGATAACTAGAATGCTGAAAAATTGTTGAAATTATACTTCTAGTCAACCAAAAAGAAGAACCGATCGACCGATTCTTCTCGAAAAAATCATATTTCTAGACAGGTACTTCAATCGAAACTTGGTGGCAGTCACTTCTTCAGTCGTCTACGCTGCATCACAATTCCTATATTATTGATGTTGCTATAGTCTAGTGAAATATTTTGAAAAGTTACCAATAGTCACCCACTCGGTTACTCCGATGGTCCTGGAGTCCGGCATGTGATTTCGGTGATGTACCGTGGTATCTTTTAGGGTTACATCAAGACACTAATGGTTACCCAATGGAATAGCTCTCTTATTTTAAAATACCAACATGTTTTCTTTGTCCTTTCAGAAAATACCAAAATTTTAAATCCAAGCCTAGTATTTTTTTTAAGCACTAAGAGGGAAAAACAAATATCAATTAATCCCACATTTATTTTGAAGGTCATGCATCCTATCGAAGACTTGAATTTTTTTTTTCCCTTTTTGTTTTTCTTATGTTACTTATGAATTCGAAAACGTACTTTAAAGTCGAACGTAATTCATAATCTCTCCGTCCATGCAATAATTTCATTGCGATCTTTATTCTCTTAAAATTTGAAGTTTTGCATTAGGAATGTCACCATATTAATGATTTCGATTTTCGCAATTGCACTTGAGTCTTTTAAGATGCTCTTCATGGAAGCATCAGGCAGTCGATTGGTAAAGAAGGCAAAACAGGTAAGAAAAATAGTGGGCCTGCTCTTAATTGGTCAGTCAGGTATGGCAGTATATAGCCTGACTTTAATCTTTTATTGTACCTAGAAACCCAAAATTATGTCTTACAAGTTACAAACCTTAAATGTTTTGTTAATGAAATTTAATTCAGCGGCTCTCTCTCTTTCTCTCTCTCTCTCTACTGTATTGAATTTTTCTTTTTTTTTTCCTAACACCGCTAGTTTCGTGTGGAAATCATTTCTAGGACTGACGAAGAAGAAGAATATAGAAAAAAGAAAGATGTTTTATGGAGAATTGAAGTTGTTTGTTAGAGGTGCTCATATCTTCTAGCAAATGTATTAGATTTAGATGCAATCATATTCGTAACTTCTCCACCGAAGAGATCTGCAGAACCACAAATTACTTTGAATCAAGCTGCTATGCTGCTTCTAATTGTTCTTCAATTTATTGTTCTAAATGGTACAAAGGCACTTTGGATGATCATCTAGTTCTAGTCAAGAAATGTCAAGAGCAATATTCTTATAAATTTATGATATATCGTAACATCGCAGTAAGTTCACACATGAGTACCACAAAAATGCTCTCAAGCTAATAGGCTGCTGCTTAGGATTATCAGAACTAGCATTGGTCTACGAATACGCGGAAAATGGATTTCTTAAGGAAAGGGGAGGCGCTGGTTTTGGTGAAAATTCTTTATCGCTATCTTGGAAGATGAGGTTAAATGTAGCAAAAGATATTGCTAATGCTATAATGTACCTTCATACCGCTTTTCCGAGGCCTATAATCCATATGAAGGTACAGCCTTCAAGTCTATTTTTGGACAAGGATATTCCCAGATTATGTAATTTCAGTGATTCTTTAACAATTCCTGAAGGTCAAATGCATGCTAGGGTTGAATTATATGACAATCCTGAATATAGTCATACTTTATTGACTGTGCCAATACACAAGCACAAGGGCAGAGCTACTCAGGGGCAAGTGGGGGCAATTGCCCCATTTGGACTTTTGTAAAAAAAAAGCTCATATATAATATTTTTGTAATATATATATATTTATAAATAGAAAAAAATATTGGGACATAGGAACTTATGAAAATACATTATTTATTGGGCAAAGTATCAACCCAAGACCCGTTTACCTATATCAGTACATTTATTCACTCTTTTCTTTTCAAGGAGAAATTAGAGTAGATGTTCTTTTTTTACATTTAGTTTAATAAATATCCATTTTTCTCTTTTTATAACTCAATTACTTAGTATATATATTTTTACATTTGGTGTATCAATATTTTTTATACTGATTATATTATTTATTTTTTTGACGAAATTTATATTTTATATTAGATATATAATATTTTAAACTTGGTACACTTACTGACATATCCATTATTTTTGCTATAATATTTACAAATGGGATATTTACTTAAAATATGTCTAAATTTGGTCATTTTGATACGAGCCCTATGTGATGTCCAAATTTCTCACATGCATACTAAGTTAATAATAAATATGTTCATATTGTATAATAGACATATTATGAAACTAGTGTCAATTTTAAGATAAATTGCTTAACATGATTGTTAAATGCTTTCGATATGTATCATTACTAAGGTTTGTTGAAGTACTCCCATGCATTGTAAATACTCAGTACCCTCAAAGAGAGAACTTGGAGTGTGAAAAGAACAAAAAATACATTCATAAATAATAATACTATATGCATATGCATTAAAATCATGTCTGTTGATAATTTGGTCAAATAGTAGTTTTTCGGTAAAATATATTTTTTACGCTCTTCGGAACCAAATTTATGGTAATTATACATTCTATTAATTGGGCAATTATATTACGTTTGCATTATTAATTGGAGTCTAATTGACTTTCTTCTTATGTTTAATGATTGGTTATGGGGCTAAGTTCTACCAAATTACAATAAGATTGGCCATATAGGATCATAAGTCAAAGTATGGCTAGATTTCACTTTCTAAGTTAGGTTTCACTATTTTGGTCTATATTTGGGTGTATAGGATTGACCAGCAATATGGTGAGTATGCTAAGGATGTTTTAGAGCTTGACACATGGAAAGTAATGAGCAAAATACCCCTTAAATTTTAAGTTATGTCATTTCTTAGCTATTAAGTACTTATTTTTGACCAAATCTGGTCATTTCTTTTCTCTTCCTCCCCAGCCACGACTTGAACTACTCCAGCTTTTTTCTATACTTATTTCAACTGCCCATATCTATATCTAAGAGTTTCCAAGTGGTAGAACTCAATTTGGAGCTCAAGAAAGTAAGATAGGTCCAAACTAGTCAAGGTAATTCCGCTAGTGCTTCTTCCTAGGTTTTATTTTGTTATTTCAATTTTCCACTAGATACTACTTAAGTAATGTTTTCTCTAGGTCCTCTTGAATCCTAAGATTAATTTCAAAGCCGTAGAAATCAGTTTTGTGGAAGTAGAAGGCAAGAGCTTCAACAAAAGTTCAAACTAGTTAAGGTGAGCTTCTGTAGAATTTAGAATTGGTAATTTATTTCTATTGCTTTAGCTCTTAAATCAAAGCTTTTATTTGATGAATCAAGGTCTTAGAAAACCTTATATATGGCTGAAAATACATAATTTAAATGGAGGATAAAAGTCAGACTTACAGCTCTAAAATGTCCTAGTTATGGATTTAAGTGTTGTCATATACAGGGGATTATGTTTTTATATTTGTAATATGATTTTCTAAACTTGGAGTATATATTTTATGGATCCTATTATTTGTTACACTCATTTGGTTGCTGGTTATGATGACGCATAAGTATAAAATTGGTTTTAAACTTTGTCAAAACCGAAAGGAATTCAAGTACACCTAGATTATTCTAAATGATCTTCTTTGAGGTATATATGTGGGAATTGGATAGTAAGATATTATTGTAGGTTTAAAATTATGATTTTAATCATGTGAGAATATCCTAAAAATAGGGGAGGTGCTGTCCGAATATTTTTAAAACCAAATGGTACCATTTAGAAGCAAATGGACTAGTTTTTATGAAAATAGGTGACATTTTGGTTCATTTTGTGATTAAGTTTCCTAATTTGGTAAAAGTTGTGATTTCAGACTTGAAGTTGCTTTCTTTAGGCATTTTATGTTGTAGTCATTATTTTAGTAATGAAATTCATATTAGGTTTTCCACACACCTTGCCACAGAGGATACCGACCATTTCCACTATCTTTTCTACTGGACACAAGGTAAGTAAAAACTTACAACTGTGTCATAAGAATTATATAGAAAATGTCATTATGTGAAACTTACTTATTCCTGAAAGTTATGAAATGACATATGCATGGCACATCTTGCACGCAAATTAAGAATTTCTCTTCAGAGTATTTAAAAGTGAGTACTATTGTACTAATTTTATAAGATAAGTTTTAATGGCAATTGCTAGTCTACCAGAGCTAGGTAAGTAAGTTTGTTGATGCAGACTCTCCCATTGAAACAGGATTTGTAGATCCTATGATGTGTCTCGTTGAGGCTGGACAATATTAGCGCGGTGTGGGATAGCCCTTTGATGAGGGAAGAAGTTTTCAAAAAATCTCACACAACGGTCACACCTTAATTTTACTCTTAGCCAGAGTTTCTGCCCAAGGTTATCACGGCCTATCGACTTATAGGACAAGTAATGTGCCAAGGGTCCCAAATAAGATTAATTTTTAAGGAAAATGTATGGACTTAAATGTTTAAGAAAGAAACGGGTATAATGGGAACTTTATGAGACTTTAAAGTATTCATAAGCATGCAAGTTTTTACTTACTGAGCTTTATGTTACGCCCCGCTTATTTGGCTCTCAAAAATTCAAATGTTGTTGCTCATGACTCTAAGGTCCTCTATATATATACTACTCACCCAAGAGGATTGAGGAAGACCCTAGAACATGGTGGACAATTCTAGAATGATCAAGAGACATCTTGGCAATGCTAGAAGACTCTAGATGGTGCTAATAAGTCCTAGAAGGCTCTAGACAAGGGCGGATGGTGCTAGATAGGTTGGATGGTCCTAGAAGCTCCTAGAATGACTTGGAAGAGCCAAGATGGTGGGTGAACCTCTTAGAAGGATCTAGATCATGTTTTGCTCTAGAATTCTCTATGTAAATATCTTTGTAGATATTATAACTTTAGTTGAGAATAATCTAGACCCTTTGTAAGATTATGCCACTTGGCACGATCCTAACCCTTGGTTGGTTTAGGCTTTGCCTATATAAAGGACTCCTTGGTTTCATTTGTATACAAGTCCCATTTGTGAGAGTTTTAAGCATTCTAAGAGTAATACAAAACTTTCATTCACAAAACTCTCTCATCCTTACCACCTTGTCTCAAAAGCTTACCCTACGTCCCTTTCTTGAATATTGGTAGGCTGACTTAGTGCGACGGATTGTGCGAAGTGCTGCACAATTGTCTAGTTTGAGGCTAAGGGCATGACAGCGTGGTATCAGAGCCTAAATGGCGAATGTGGGTAGACATTGTCGTGTTCCATGGGATGGAGATCACAAAGATGCAATCAAACCTTATTGAGACCATAATGAATTGTAAGGCAATAGTGAGACTGTGTCTACGCCGAGCACCAACATTGGTGCATGGTGTCTGTGCACCAAGTGAAAGGGTAGGCAAGGTAGAGCAATTCGGTGTGATGGTTTTATGCATGAGGATGTGTATGATTTTCAGTAGGGGAGGGTTTGTAACCCCCTATAAAGTGATAGGCGGAACAAACTGCGCGTCAGCTTGTTCGACTGGTCCAGATGACTCCGAAGGTGCGTGAGGGATTCTCTCCTTCTTGCCCACACAAACTGGTTGGAAGCTGGAACCATTCCTCTTATGAGCCCAAGGCAGGGTGAAACTAGTCGATCTTGCTTATATGCTTATTGCGGGTGATAAGGCTGGCCCGACCTGGCGCGGGCGCCGCATTGGGGTGTGATCACGTGTGCCACAGCATGACCCCTGTGACAATTGGTATCAAAGCTTTGGTTGCTCGTTATAGCTTGGTGGTTCCATTTTCTAAATGAAGACTATGGCTATAACTCCTGACCTTATCGAAGTTGGTGCTTCTGAATGTGGGCGTGATGAAGGGAAGAAGGGTGCTACCCGCGGCAAGTCGAGGGACGTGGTGACTAGCTTGGAGGCTAGAGTGTCCCAACTAGAGTTCAACTTGGGCACATTGGGCCAGCGTGTAAATGATCTAGACTACTGTTGCGACAGTTTAGAGACCGAGGATACGGAGATCCACAGCGGCATCAAAGATGTGCTTGGTGGGCTAGAGGCCGACTTAGGGCGCGAGATTGAGTCCCTTTATTTGGAGATTACCAAGGTACGAGATCTCTTCCAAAGAGAACTCATTAATGTTTTACTTAGAGTAGATGAGATGGGTGATGATCTTGCTTTGTGCAAGTGAGTGGTGGCCACAAGGGTGACCACCAAAACAACCATTGAGGGAAGGAAGGTTGAGGTACCTAAATCAAAGACCTTCAATGGTTCTCGCAATGTTAGGGAAGTTGAGAACTTCCTATGGGGACTTGAACAATACTTTGAGACCACTGGTGTGATGGACGATGCCAGTAAAATTCGTAATGCAGCCTTATATTTAACTGATACTGCCATGCTATGGTAGAGGCAGAGATACGGGGAGATGCAACGAAGGGTGTGCACTATAGCTACCTTTGATGACTTCAAAAGAGAGCTAAAAAGGTAATTCTTCCCCAAGAATGCTGAAGAGAAGGCGAGAGGCCATTTTCGCCATCTCAAACAATCTGGTAGTGTTAGAGACTATGTGAAAGAGTTTACCACACTCTTGCACGAAGTCCCTGATACTTCAGATAAAGATGCCCTATTCTTGTTCATGGATGGTCTTTAGAACTGGGCCAAGTTAGAGCTCAAGCACCATGGCATCCAGGACCCTTCTAAGGCCAAGGACAAGAATGGTGGTGGAGCAAAGAGTGGGGGAGAATAAACAAAAAGAGGAAAATGGAACAAAGATAGTTCCTCCTATAGGCACAAAGACAAGGGCAAAGAGAAGGAAGACTATGACTTCTCCAAGCAAAGAGTCAAGTGCTTTCTTTGTGTGGGCCACATTGGGCACGCGAGTGTCCTAAGAAGAAAGCTCTCAATACCTTAATTGCCTCTGAGCTAAACCAAGAAGGAGGAGAAGATGGTGGTGCATGTGTTGGTTCCTTGCAACTCCTAAAAGCCTTGCGATCGGCCTCTAAGTCACAAGCTAAGGGCCTTCTTTTTATGGATACAACAATCAATGGCAAAGCTACTAAAGCCTTGGTTGACACGGGTGCATCCTATAACTTCGTCTCTGTTGAGGAAGCTAGGCAGTTAGGCTTGATGGTGTCCAATGGAGGAGGCTCCCTCAAGGCAGTGAACTCAGCAGCATGCCCCATCCATGAGATTGCTCATGGTGTTAAGGCTAGCCTAGGTGCATGGGTTGGCTAAGTCAACTTATCAGTGGTGCCAATGGATGATTTTGCAGTAGTACTTGGTTTGGAATTCCTTGATGTAGTGCGGGCATTCCCTATTCCTTTTGCCAACTCTATGTGCATCATAGATGGTGAAAAGGCTTGTGTGGTACCAACGGAGCAGTCCACAAAAGCAGAAAACAAAGTACTCTTTGCACTTCAATTCAAGAAGGGCTTGAGAAGAAAGGAGGAGAGTTACTTAGCCATCCCAAAGGAGTACGATGATAAAAAGTTGGAACCTCAGGGTAACCTGCCCATAGAGGTGCAAACTGTCTTGGATGAATTCCAAGATGTAATGCCTGATGCCCTGCCTAAGAAACTTCCACCTATAAGGGAGGTGGATCATAAAATCGAGCTTGAGCCAGGCACGAGGGTACCTGTGATGAGTCCCTATCGAATGGCCCCTCTGGAGTTAGCGGAACTCCGGAAGTATTCACAAGCATGCAAGTTTTTACTTACTGAGCTTTACGTTACGCCCCACTTATTTGGCTCCCAAAAATCCAAATATTGTTACTCATGGCTCTAAGGTCTTCTATATATATACTGCTCATCCAAGAGGATTGAGGAAGACCCTAGAACGTGGTGGATACTTCTAGAATGATCAAGAGATGTTTTGGCCATACTAGAAGACTCTAGATGGTGCTACTAAGTCCTAGAAGGCTCTAGACAAGGGCAGATGGTGCTAGATGGGTTAGATGGTCCTAGAAGCTCCTAGAATGACTTGAAAGAGCAAAGATGGTGGGTGAACCTCTTAGAAGGATCTAGACCATATTTTGTTCTAGAATTCTCTATGTAAATATCTTTGTAGATATTGTAACTTTAGTTGAAAATAATCTAGACCCTTTATAAGATCATACCACTTGGCATGATCCTAACCCTTGATTGGTTTAGGCTTTGCCTATATAAAGGACCCATTGGGTTTATTTGTATACAGGTCCCATTTGTGAGAGTTTTAAGCATTTTAAGAGTAATACAAAGCTTTCATTCACATAAACTCTCTCATCCTTACCACCTTATCTCAAAAGCTTACTCTAAGTCACTTTCTTGAGTATTGGTAGGCTGACTTAGTGCGATGGACTGTGCTAAGTGCCGCGCTATTGTCTAGTTTGAGGCTAGGGTCGTAACATTGAGCTCATTTTAGTCTTGTGATGCAGATGACGAGGCATTTTGTAAAGTCACTTTTAGCAAGTAATGCCTCGCAGTTACTTTGTCCAAAAGTTTTGGAAAGTTCAAATTTTACCCACCTTTTTATAAAACAAAAGATAATGTTTAAGAAAGAATAATACTTCATAATTTAACTGTATATGATAATATAGTTAAACTAGAGGGTGTTATAGCATTTGTATCAAAGTAGAGGTTTAATCGTTTATGAAGATTGCCTACATATGTATGATCATGTGACAAAAGCTCTGTCAACCAGTAAGTTTTGATTTCTTGTGTTTGCATTAAATTTGTTGCCATATGTTATCTTTTTATTATTGGCTATTATGCTTAGATGTAAGTAAAAGAGCAGCTGTACAGGTTATCATGCCAAGGGATAAGGGTCAAACTAGTGAGCGAAAGGATGATAAGACAAGTACTACTGAAAATGAGATCAACAAGGATGTCGTTATAGGAAGGTTGATAAAGTTGTTTGAGATACAAGCAAGACAGTTAGAAAGGCTTATAGAAAGTGAGGAAAGGCATGGAGATCAAGTACTACCATAGGCCATAGTTAGACAAGAAAATTATAAACCAGCTTGTGAAAGATTTAGAAAGAATAAGCCTCCAGGTTTTAAGGGAGAAACTGATCCACTACTGGTAGAAGAGTGGATTCAAAGTATTGAGGGTATCTTCGATTACATTAGAATTCCTGATGAGGAAAAAGTTTCATGTGCTACTTTTATATTCCAGATGGATGCTAGACACTGGTGGGATTCTATGAAGTCTATCACTGATATTAATAGACTTACTTGGGAGCAATTTAAGGAAATATTCTACAGAAAATATTTCAGCAATGTACACAGAATAATGAAAGCTACTGAGTTTGTTAATCTAAAACAAGGAAGTATATCTGTTAGTGACTACATAAAGAAATTTGAAGAGTTATCCTGATTTGCTCCGCACATGATGAGTACAAATGAGCTAAAAGTAAACTAGTTCTTACAAGGCCTCAAGGCAGAAATTGATAAGGATGATAAGATATCTGCCCATAAAGATATGTCATATGCTGAGTTTGCTGATAAAGCTCTTGAAGCGGAAGAGGCTGAGCTAAGGGTTATTAAAGCTCAAGAAATTCACAAGAATATAAATATGGCAAGGATAAATACAACTTTTGAAAAAGGATCTCAGCTAGGGGCTAGTGGAAATAAAAGAAAGTGGAAAAGAATCAAGGAGAAAAACAAAAGCCCTAAAAACATCAAGCTACGGGCTAGCAAATACAATCAACTACGACCCAGAGGAATGTTCGTCCTAAATACAGGAAGGCTCATCATGGAGAATGTTTAATGAGTTTTGGTGCTTGTTTCTTGTGTGGAAAGTTGGGTCACTTTACAAAGAATTGCCCGAAAATTTCAGAGGAGTAGAAGAAAGTCTCAGCTCGTGTGTATATCATGACCAAAGAAGATGTCGAAGCAAACCCATCTATTGTAGCAAGTGAGATTCTTATCTCTGGTATTCCTATTCATGCATTAATAGACTTGGAGACTACATATCCATTTGCATCACTAGCATTTATGAGGAAATTGGGCAAAACACCAAAGTACTTAAATTTCAAATATTATGTAACCATTCCGTCAGGAGAAGCTCTATGTTCTAATCAAGTTCTTAAGGCATGTCCAATCTAAATAGCTGGTAAAGACTTGTGTGTAGATTTTATTGTATTAGATATGCAAGATTTTGAAGTTATCTTAGGTATGGATTAGTTATCAAAATACCATGCTATTATTGATTGCTATTTGAAGAGGGTAGTGTTTCAGCCACCAAGTACAGAGAAGTTCACTTTTGTTGGTACTAGTGGAAACTTGATGATTCCAATAATCTCCTCAATAAAAGCAAGGAAGTTACTAGAAAAAAGATGCATGGGTTACTTGGCCAACACAATGGATACTAGAGAAAAGTTAAAAGTGAAGCCTGAGAAAGTGCCAGTAGTTAGTGAATTTCTTGATGTATTTCTTGAAGATTTGTCTGGGTTAAAACCTGATCGAGAGATAGAGTTTGTTATTGACTTATTGCCCGGTACGGCTCCTATTTCGAAAACACCGTATAGAATGGCTCCAGCAGAATTAAAGGAACTAACAGTACAATTACAAGAGTTATTAGACAAAGGTTTTATTTGCCTAAGCTTTTCACAATGGGGTGCTCTAGTTTTGTTTGTAAAGAAGAAAGATGGGACTATGAGGCTTTGTATTGATTATAGGAAGCTGAATAAGGTCACAATCAAAAACAAGTATTCGCTTCCTAGAATTAATGATTTGTTTGAATAACTGCAAGGAGCTTCTGTGTTTTCAAAGATTGACTTAAGATCAGGATACCACCAGTTGAAAATTAAAGAGGAAGATATTCCAAAAATAGTTTTCAGAACCAGATATGGATACTATGAGTTTTAGTAATGCCCTTTGGATTAACTAATACCCCAGCTACTTTCATGGACATGATGAATACAGTGTTTAAAGATTTCTTAGATAAATTCGTTATAGTTTTCATCGATGATATTCTAATTTACTCACTCTCAAGAGAGGAGCATATGGAACATTTAAGGACTATATTGAGAATCTTTAGGGAAAAGCAGTCGTATGATAAGTTTAAGAAGTGCGAATTCTGGTTAGAGAAAGTTATCTTTCTTAGTCATATGATTTCTGAAAATGGTATTTCTGTGGATCCAACGAAAGTTGAAGCTGTGAATAATTGACTGAGACCTACAAATATTTCTGAGATTCATAGCTTCTTGGGGTTAGCTAGTTATTATAGACGCTTTGTTGATGTTTTCTCGAAGCTGGCTTCTCCATTGACTCATTTAACAAGGAAGAATGTGAAGTTTCATTGGAACGAAAATTATGAAAGGAGTTTTGAGGAATTGAAGCATCATTTGGTAACATCTCCTATACTCTCAATACCGTCAAGATCAGGAGGATTTGTTATTTATAGTGATGCCTTGAAGAATAGTTTAAGATGTATTCTGATACAAAATGATAAAGTCATTGGCAATTAAAGGAATATGAAAAAAAGTATCCTACTTATGATTTAGAGCTAGTAGCAGTTATTTTTACACTAAAAATTTGGAGACACTATCTTTATGGGGAGAAATGTGAGATATACACAGATCACAAGAGTTTCAAGTATTTCTTTACCTAAAAGAAACTGAATATGAGACAATGAAGAAGGCTTGAATTGGTGAAAGATTCTGACTGTGAAATTAACTATCATCCAGGAAAAGCCAATGTTGTTGCTGATGCTCGAAGTAGGAAATCATTGGCTACTATGACTACTAAGTATATTGATATGAAGCATCTCTTAATGGATTTGCATAAGTTAGAGTTAGAGATTATGCCTACAGATCTAACAGAAAGATTGGTAGCTCTTACTCTGCAACCAACAATCCCAGAGAGTATTAAGCAAGGCTAGAATATGGATCCACATTTGATGAATCTAAAGAGTAAAATAGAATCCGGAAAAGAAGTGACCTTTCAGATTTCTAGTGATGTTGTAATCAAATATGGAAATAAACTGTGTGTGCTTAGTGGAATTGATAGAAAGGAGATATTGACAAAAGCTTATACCACTCCCTACTCTATCTATCCTGATACTACAAAGATGTATAGAGACTTAAAGATGCATTACTGGTGGCCTGGTATAAAGAAAGATGTGGTTGAGTTTGTAAAGTAGTGTCTCACATGTCAACAAGTTAAAGCTGAGCATCAAAGACCTACTGGGAAATTAAAACCTTTGAACATACCCCAGCGGAAATGGGAAGAGATTGCAATAGATCTTACTGTTGGACTTCCTAAGACAACTAAGGGACATGATGCTATTTGGGTGATTATGGATAGATATACCAAATCAGCTCATTTTCTTCTGGCTAGAATAACCTTTAGCTTGGACCAGTTTGCTCGGTTATATGTTCAGGAGATTGTGAGACTACATGGTATTCAAAAAGTTATTATTTTTAATCGAGATTCTAGATTTACTTCAAAATTTTGGAGGAGTGTCCAAGAGGCAATAGGTATGAAATTGGCATTTAGTACAACTTTTCATCCTCAAACTAATTGGCAATCAGAGAAAACTATACAAACCCTTGAAGACATACTCAGAGCTTGTGCGTTGGATTTCCATGGATCTTAGAGCAAATACCTGCTACTTATAGAATTTGCTTACAATAGTAGTTAGCAAGCTTCCATCAAAATGCTCCCATATGAAGCATTGTGTGGAAGAAAATGTAGATCTCCAATTCACTAGGATGAGATGGGAGAAAGAAAATTTCTTGGTCTAGAATTGGTGAGAGAAATAACTAAAGTGGTAGAAAAGATTCGTAAAAGTTTATTAGCTATTTAGAATAGATAGAAGCATTATGCTGATCCTAGAAGGAGAGAGGTCACATTTGATGTTAGGAACAAAGTGTTTTTGAAGGTTGCTCCCATGAAAGGAATCATGAGGTTTGAAAAGAAAGGAAAGCTTATTCCTAGATATATAGGCCCATTTGAGATACTTGACAAAGTTGGAGATATTGCCTATAGACTTGCCTTGCCACCCTCACTGTCGAATGTATACAATATTTTTCATGTCTCTATGTTAAGAAGATATGTTCCAAACTCTTCACATATTTTGAGTTACGAGCCATTGGAGTTGAGCCAATATGTGAGTTATGAAGAACAACCAGTGGAAATTTTAGATAGAAAAGAGAAGGAGCTTAGAAATAAGAAGATCCCTTTGGTCAAAGTACTGTGGAGGAACCAGGAAGTAGAAGAGACCACATGGGAAAGAGAAAAAGAGATGAAAACTAAGTATCCTCACTTACTTGGGCAAGTGAATTTCGAGGACAAAATTTAATAAGGAGGGAAGGATTGTGATGTCCAAATTTCTCACATGCATAATAAGCCAATAATAAACATGTTCATATTGCATAATAGACATATCATGAAACTAGTGTCAATTTTAAGGTAAATTGCTTAAACTGATTGTTAAATACTTTCGATATGTATTATTATACTAATGTTTGTTAAAGAGCTCCCATGCAATGTAAAGGCTCAGTACCCTCAGAGAGAGAGCTTGGTATATGAAAACAACAAAGAATATATTCATGAATAATAATACTATATGCATATACATTAAAATCATGTATATTGATAACTTGGTCAAATAGTAGTTTTTGGTAAAATATATTTTTCACGCTTTTCGGAGCTAAATTCATTGTGAGCTTAACACGTCAAATAGCTTTTATTTAATGTGTAAAAATCATTTCTAGCCTTTTTTGAAATGTTTGTTCCAGGTAAGCATGAGGTGGTAGTCACTATATTGAATTATGTTTAATTGCAGTAAGCTAGCTTAGATTCAGCATAACCGCGCAATGCCATTTTTATGCATTCTATTAATTGGGTAATTATACTATACTTGCATTATTGATTGGAGTCTAATTGACTTTCTTTTTATGTTTAATGATTGGTTATGGGGCTAGGTTCCACCAAATTATATTAAGATTGGCCATATAGGATCATAAGTTAAAGTGTGACTAAATTTCACTTTCTAAGCTAAGTTTCACTATTTTGATCTACACTTGGGTGTATAGGATTGACTACCAACATGGTGAGTATGCTAAGAATGTTTTAGAACTTGACACACGGAAAGTAATGAGCAAAATACCCCTTAGAATTTAAGTTATGACATTTCTTAGCCATTAAGTATTGATTTTTGACCAAATCTGGTCATTTCTTTCCTCTTCCTCCCCAGCCGCGACTTGAACCACTCCAATCACTTTCTATACTTCTCTTACCTTCCCTTATGCATATCTAAGAGTTTCCAAGTAGTAGAACTCAATTTGGAGCTCAAGAAAGCAAGATAGGTTCAAACTAGTCAAGGTAATTCTATTAGTTCTTCTTCCTAGGTTTTGTTTTGTTATTTCAATTATCTACCTAATACTACTTAAGTAATGTTTTCTCTAGGTCTTCTTGACTCCTAAAATCAATTTTAAAGCCTTAGAAATCAGTTTTCTGGATGTAGAAGGCAAGAGCTTCTTCAAAAGTTCAAACTAGTCAAGGTGAGCTTTTTGTGGAATGTAGAATTGGTAATTTATTTCTATTGCTTTAGCTCTTAAATCAAAGATTTTATTTGATGAATCAAGGTCTTAGGAAACCTTATATATTGCTAGAAATACAGAATTTAAGTGGAGGATTAAAGTTAGACTTAAAGTCCTAAAGTGTCCTTGTTATGGATTTAAGTGTTGTCAAGTATGGTTGGTTAAGTTTTTATATTTGTAATCTGATTTTCTAAATTTGGGTGTATATTTTGTAGATCCTATTATTTATTACACTCATTTAGTGGCTAGTTATGATGATACACAAGTGTAAAATTAGTTTTAAACTTTATCTTAACTGAAAGGAATTCAAGTACACCTAGGTTGTTCTAAATGATCTTTTTTGAGGTGTATATGTGGGAATTGAATTATATAATATTATTGTAGGTTTAAAATCATGATTTTAATCATGTGAAAATGTCCTAAAAATAGGAGAGGTGTTGTCCAAATATTTTTAAAACCAAATGGTACCATTTAGAAGCAAATGGACTAGTTTTTTATGAAAGTAGGAGACATTTTGGTTCATTTTGTGATCAAGTTTTTTAATTTTGTAAAAGTTGTGATTTCAGCCTTGAAGTTGTTTTCTTTAGGCATTTTATGTTGTAGTCATTATTTTAGTAATGAAATTCGTATAAGGTTTTCCACACACCTTGCCACAGAGGACACCGACCTTTTCCACTATCTTTTCTACCGGACACAAGGTAAGTAAAGACTTACAACTGTATCACAAGAATTACATGGAATATATCATTATGTGAAACTTACTTATTCCTAAAAGTTATAAAATGACATATACATGGCACGTCTTGTACACAAATTAAGAATTTCTCGTTAGAGTATTTAAAAATGAGTACTATTGTACCAATTTTATAAGATAAGTTTTAATGGCAATTGCTAGTTTGTCGGAGCTGGGTAGAGAAGTCTGTTGATGTAGACTCTCTCGTTAAAGCTGAATTTATGGATCCTATGATATGTCTCGTTGAAGTGGGATAATATTAGCGTAGTATAGGATGCCCCATTGATGAAGGAAGGAGTTTTCAAAAAACCTGACACGATAGTCGCACCTTAATTTTACTCTTGGCCAGAGTTTCCGCCCAAGGTTATCACGGCCTATCGACTTACGGGACAAACAATGTGCTAAGGGTCCTAACTAAGAAAACTTTTTAAGGAAAATGCATGGAATCAAATGTTTAAAAAAGAAAATGGTACAATAGAAACTTTTTGAGACTTTAAAGCATTCGTAAGCATGCATAGTTTTTACTTACTGAGCTTTAGCTCATCTTAATCTTATGATGCAGATGAGGAGGCACATTTTGGTATTGACTAGCCGGTTGTCTGGCTTATCTTTTGTCGCCATGATCATACAGATGTGGACAAGCTTGACCTGCGGGTGACGTTTTTTTGGTGTGTTGAGATATTTTGGTGTAATATAAATACCACTGCTGATGGCAAAATATACTAGTGAAAACCCGTTTTGTTTGTATATTTTGTAAGTCATTTTTTGCAAGTAATGCCTCGCAGTTGCTTTGTCCAAAAGTTTTGAAAAGTTCAAATTTTACCCACCTTTTTATAAAATAAAAGATAATATTTAAGAAAGAATAATACTTCATAGTTTAACTGTATATGATAATATAGTTAAATTAGGAGGTGTTACACCTTAGTTTAAGCTAGAGTATACTTTGTAGCAAAAGTGATACAAAATAGAAAGATTATGTAAGTTGAGAAAAAAAAGAAGCAAAAGGCTACTAAGTTAAATAGAAATTAGGATATTCTAAAATATAAAAAAATTCTGAGTCACCTAATTTAGGAATATAGTAGGGCAATATAATACTGAGAATTTGTTTGTAGCTTGGTAGATTCTTAATTAATTTTTATTGCAAAAGATAAGTAGATAATATCACTGATAAATGATAATTTAGTCGCCTATTAATATTTATAATGAGGTGCTTATGTAATGTATCAAAATTAATTATATCATTTTAATATATTTTTATGCTATTATAACTTGTTTGAAAATTTTTTCTTTTTACATTCAATTAAATTGTTTTTTGCTTTTTTCATTAAGTCATGCCTCCACTAGAATTTAGGTTTGGCTCCTTTCCTGCCAAAAAATAGGATTGAGTTCGTTGACCCAGATTAAATAAAAACATCACTTGTTACAGAGTATTATGACGTTTATAGTGTTGGGGTTATTTTACTTGTCCTTCTCACTGGGAAAAAGCGTTTGACGATGAAAGAGGCGAGGGAGGAAGTATATGCTTTTACGTAGAAGACTTGGTCCGCAAGGAACAATCTATGAAAGAGACTATGGATCCTAAAATTTGGGAAGATGAAGGAGGAATCAATATTGAAAATCGCAAACTACAATTGCAAGCTTTCCTAAAATTGACCTTGAGCTGCATTAAAAGGCATAAAGAAGAAAAGCAAGTAATTAGGGGTGTTCAAGGCCAGTTTAGCCAGTCTAAACTGCCAATCCATGAACCAATCTACATATGTACTTTATCCAATCCACTAATCTACACGGTTTGTGTTGGACGATTCAAATTGGTCAGACTACACCTATATTTTACGGCCGATCTAGGCAATTTTCGCGGTTTAAAAATTTAAGACCAATTTTTTTGGCTGGAAAATGTAAGAGATAAATCAGAATTACCAACTGAGCATTTAAAACATATTTGGATAAGTCATCTAAAATCTAAAGTCCAAAGATCAATCCAACCATAACATAGTTAAAAGTTACAACTAAATTGAAAATTATAGTAATTATAAAATTTAGTTACAAACCCAATCAAAATTAAAGAGTAAACCTAAAGTCTAAAATAAACAAATTATAACACAAACAACAAATAAGGCTTCCAAATTCATCTTAGCTTCAACCTACAAGGTATACTTGTAACATCCCACGATCCCATATACGTACATAAAGATATTTATGTAAATATTTATTGAGATCGGGAGATGCCACTCGACTTAGAACTGATAGAATAGTGAAAATTTAAACCTGTTCAAATTTTCTGGGAGAAAAGAGAAATTCCACTCATAATTATACATAGTCTAATTTATATGTATATATATACTCATATTGTGGACCTCTCATAAAAATATACATAATTACACACACTCAAAATAGGTAAAAAATTCTCAGTCAGGAAACCACAGTATCAAAATGCTCATATACATAAGTCGTAGTCAGAAAGTCGGCACTCCTCCTTTAACTCATATAGTATTAGTACCCTCTGCAATGTAAGAATACTTATGAGTATAAAGCTCAGTAAGTAACACATGCAGATACAGAGTGTACATGACAAAAAACAAATAATTATATGATTGGGATCTCTGTATATATTATATTGCCTAAAAAGACCGTGAATCGCATACTGAGCCACTTAAATAACTAATAACTAATCATATATCATCATATAGAGCTCTCGAATCCAAAATATATCTTAAACTCCTTCGTATACTGTAGAGGTCCTCTGCATACCGCTATTAGAGTACTCCCGAAAGAACTAAATAATGTCCCTGAAGGAACCTAATAATATTTCTGAAGACACCAGATAATCTTCTCAAATGAACCACATATTTAGGCACTGGCCCACCACATCCTATTCACTAATACTCTTCACGCAATAAAAATATACCATATGTTCATGCCTTATGTATGTCAGAATAATAGATTTAAGTGTCTATGCTTCAGGCATAATAAAATAAACGATACTTTTCTCTTAATCCAATGATTACATAGGTTTATAGAAACAATTAACTCTTATATTACAGGTGGAACGTTACTTACCTCGATTCTGTACTGTCACAGGATTTCCTCATAAATGCTCTCTGCTCAAAGTATGGTTGACGTGTTTCTAATATTTTTTAAGTAATAAATTTATCTAATTAACATGCATGCCATATCATAAAAATTTTTAACTTAAACTTTTCTTGGAAGTAACTAAATTCTCAATAAATTTCTACACGTCAGGTACAAAACATCAACCAATTAGTTAATAATACAAACTTATCTGAACACACTGATTATAGAGCTACAAAAATTATACCAATGTACACATAGTTATGGGCTTCATAAAATAGATAAATAAATAAAAACTACACATTCACATTCACTTTTAATTTTAATAAATAAAAACGTCCATATAAACCATGAAAGAATAACTAGTAAACTTTACTTTTTCCCTTTTTTTTAAACATAGTACCCATCAAAATAACTTTACATAAAAATCAGAACAGTGAGCAACATCTTAGTTGATTACGACAAATAGGCACTTATACTAAGACTAAAATTTATTTTAAAAAAATAATTATAACTAATCAGTTTATTTAATCAATTAATGTTAATTCAATTCACCTTAACATGTACATAAAGAAATAAAATACCATTAATGTGTAACATGATGCAGATGTATATGACAATATAATATTTGACTTAATACACGTCAACTCGTACTGTAAAGCATTTTCGGAGCATTTATCTGCAAAATCATTTATTAAGCAAAGATTGATAATTAAAATAAATTGATAAGATAGGTACTAAAAATCATATTCATAATGGGCACAATATAAAATAATATGCAATTTATTTCTTATTGGCCCTTTTAACTAGGTGAAGAGTTGGGTGTCATATGTAATTCCAGGATATCATAACCCTCCTCTCGTAATAAAAATTTTGTCTTCAAAATTTACTTACCGAACAATTCGGGATGTTGATTTCTCATTTTGTCTTTCCATAATAACATTGGCTTTCTCTAGATGATAACTGATGTCACAATCGTAATCTTTTACCAATTCTAGCAAGTGTCATTGTCTCATATTCAATTCTTTTTGAGTAAACAAATACCACTGCTGCCAGTTCTAAATCGTGAGTAGGATAATTGTGCTCATAATTCTTTAGCTGTCTAGAAGCATAAGTAATAACCTTTCTATTTTGCATGAGGATGCACCCCAAATCTTGTTTTGAAGTATCATTGTAAATAACAAACCCCTCTGTACCTAAAGGTATAGTCAGGATTGGTGCTGAAATTAATCTCTGCTTCAATTCTTGAAAACTTTTTTCACACTCGTCGGTCCATATAAACTTGTTACTCAGTCAACTGTGTAAGTGTCATAGCTATCTTAGAGAATCCCTCAATGAACCTTCTGTAATAACCAACAAAACCTAGAAAACTTCTAACCTCTATAACATTGGTAGGTCTAGACTAATTATTAATTGCCTCAATTTTGGTTGGGTCAACAGAAATCCTATCTTGAGAAACAACGTGACCAAAGAACGACACTTTTTCTAACCAAAATTCACATTTCTTGAATTTAGCATAGAACTGTTTCTCTTTTAGTATTTATATAATGACTCTCAAATATTCCCTATGCTCTTCTCTAGATCGTGAGTACACCAAAATGTCATCAATAAATACAATAACAAACTTGTCTAAGAATTCCATTAATATTTTGTTCATTGAATCCATAAATGTTGCTTGAGCATTGGTTAGATTAAACATCATTACTAGAAACTCATAGTGACCATACCGAGTTCTAAAGGCAGCCTTTGGAATTTCTTCCTCCCTGACTCTTAACTGATGCTAACCAGACCTCAAATCAATTTTTAAAAACAAAGAAGCACCCTATAGCTGATCAAATAAATCATCGATGTGAGGTAGGGGATATTTATTTTTAATAGTCACTTTGTTAATCTCTCTATAGTCAATACATAAACACATAGTGCCATCTTTCTTTTTCACAAAAAACACTAGTGCACCTCATGGTGAAAAGCTGAGACGTACAAATCCTTTGTCTAGTAATTCTTTTAACTGAGTTTTGAGCTCCTTTAATTCTACTTGGGCCATTCTATAGGGTGTCTTAAAAATTAGTGTACCTAGTATTAAATTAATAGCAAAATCAATTTCTCTTATAGGCGGCAAACCTGGTAAATCTTCTTGAAATACTTCCAGAAAATCCTGCACAATTGGTATATCTTCTGGGCTCAATTTCTTCTCAATAGATGTATTTAAAACACTGACTAAATATCTTGTACTACCTTTTTCTAATAATTTCTATGCTTTTTGAGCTGAAACCAAAAGAAAATTGGTTTTATATTGAGTACCCATAAGTACGAACTAGTCAGAATTAGGAGGATCGAATGTCACTATTTTCTTCTTACAGTCAATCTTAATAAAATACTTTGATAGCCAATCTATACCTAAAATGATTTTAAAGTCATCCATATCAAGCATGATCAAGTCTGCAAATAACTCTCTATCATTTACCATGACAGAAAAAGCTCTCAAAATTTTCTCTGAATACATAACCTCTCTAGAAGGAAGTATAGTGCCAAATGGAGTACTCATTTGATCTATAGGATAACCCAATCTTCTCACAAATGTTAATGATACATGTGAATGCATAGATCCTCAATCTATTAATGCATGAGCTATAATACCAAAAATTAATATCTCGCTTGTGATAATAGATGGGTTTGCCTTAGTCTGAAGTCCAGTATTCATCTCCATCATGGCTACAACCTACCGCCAAGTTTCTTCTAATCATTTACTGCTTCATGGCAATCCTTAATAAAATGAGCACTTTGATTGTATCTGAAGCATAACCTTGCAGCTCTATGATACTCTCCAATATGATTCTTACCACAAAGTTTGCACTATTGTAAACTAGTAATAGTGGTCCCTTGGTTAATCCTAGGATACTTACCTTGATCAGGTTGGGGCTGTTGATCTGGAACTACCTTCCTTTTCATATCTTCAGGACGTTGAAACTGAGTTTATGTTCTTCCTACTTGAAAACCAAGTCTAAAATCTCTTTGCATCTCTCTACCCTACTTTTCTCTCTTGATCTTTTCCTGATCCAAAATATCTTTCTCTGCCTGCTTGGCATCTAGTGCCCTGTCTACAATCTAAGCAAATGGTACACCTCGTATTCCACCAGATTTCAAATCTCTCACAGTAGTCTTCTTTAGGCCCTGCATAAAGTGATCTACCTTTAACTCATTGGTGGTAACCATGTGGGTACATATTGCGATAACTCATCAAACTTATGGATGTATTCTGTAATAGACATTTCATCTTGCTTTAGATTAGCAATCTAAACCTTCTTGCTGGCTCTCATGGCATCAGTAAAGTATTTTCCATAGAATAACTCTCTAAATCTCTCTCATATCATAGAAGTAACATCATGAATAGTGCTCATGGCATCCCACTAGTACTTAGCATAGTGTCTCAGCATGAAACTAGCACAAGGAACCTTATCTATATCAGAAACCTTAGCATAAGCCAATATATACTCAGTGGTCCTAATCCACTACTCTACCTGAATCGGATCAACCCTGCCATTAAAGGTTAGAGGCTAGAGTTTTCTGAATCTCTCCCTAACACTCTCACTAGCATCTTGCCTTTCTTGAAGTGGCTGTGATGGAGGGTTAGATTGATTTTCTTGTCTCATACACTGCTCCAATTTGTTTTGTATCAAACAAGCTAGCTATTCAACTTTATTAACACCATGTGAAGAAGATGCAGCCTCATTAATATTATCTTCACCCCGAGTGGTCACCATACTAATATCTTGAGACTTAGAATCCATTGCTCTTATTATAGTTAATAATAACTATTAACATAATATGCAATGTTGTGACAAAATAATAATTTATATCAAAATATATATCAAACACTTAGAGAAGAGTGAGGCTTTCTTTCTGTCTTGATCTGTGTATATAAACAGTTTTTAGAATCATTTTAAAATATAAGCTCTGATACCAACTATAATATCCCCTAGGACTGCACACGTACGTAAGGATATTTGTATAAATATTTAGTGAAATCATGAAACACTACTCGACTTAGAACTGATAAAATAGTGAAAATTTAAAACTTTTTAAATTTTCTAGGAGAAAAGGGAAATTCCACTCATAATTATATATAGTCTAATTTATACATTTATACATACTCACATTATGGACCTCTCATAAAAATATATATAATGTACATATACTCAAAACAAGTACAAAATTCTCAGTTAAGAAACCACGATGTCAAAATGCTTATATACACAAGCCGTAGTCAGAAAGTTAGCGCTTCTCCTCTAACTCATATAGCATCAGTACTCTCTACAATGTCAGAATACTTGTGAGTATAAAGCTCAGTAAATAACGTATGCAGATACAGAGTACACATGACAGAGAACAAATAATTATATGATTGAGATCCCCGTGTATATTATATTACTTGAAAAGACTGTGAATCACATACTGATCTACTCAAATAACTAATAACTAATAACTAATCATAAGCTGTCATATGGAGGTCTCGAGTCCAAAATACATCTTAAACCCCTCTGTGTACTGTAGAGGTCCTCTGCATACCTCTATCAGAATGCTTCCGAAGGAACTAAATAATGTCTCTGAAGGAACCTAATAATGTCTCCAAAGAAACCAGATAACGTTCCTGAAAGAACCACATATGTAGCCATTGGCCTACCAAACCTTATTCACCAATACTCGTCAGGTAATAAAAATATATCATATGTTTATGCCTCATGTATGTTAGAATAACTGATTTAGGTGTTTATGCTTTAGGCATAATAGAACAATAAATACAAATTTTTCTTATAATGTGATGCCCAAGATTCTCACATGTATAATAAGCCAATAATAAACATGTTTATATTGCATAATAGACATATCATGAAACTAGTATCAATTTTATGGTAAATTGCTTAAACTGATTGTTAAATGTTTTCGATATATATTATTGTACTAATGTTTGTTGAAGTGCTCCCATGTAGTGTAAAGGTTCAATACGATCAAAGAGAGAGCTCAATGTGTGAAAAAAACAAAGAATACATTCATGAATAATAATACTATGTGCACATACATTAAAATCATGTTTGTTGATAACTTGGTCAATTAGTAATTTTTCAGTAAAATATGTTTTTCACATTTTTTGGAGCCAAATTCACTATGTGTTTAATACATCAAATAGTTTTAATTCAATATTTAGGACTTATTTATAGCATTTTATTTATTGGCCCTAGGTAAGCATGAGGTGGCAGTCATTATATTGAATTGTGTTTAATTACACTAAGCCAGCTTAAATTCAGCGTAATCGCGTAATGTCATCTTTGTGAATTCTAATAATTAGGCATTGATACTATGTTTGCATTATTAATTAGAGTCTAATTAACTTATTTTTATGTTTAATGATTGGTTATGGGACTAGCTTTCACTAGATTATAATAAGATTGGTCATATGGGATTATAAGTCAAAGTATGACTAGTTTTCACTATCTAAGCTAAGTTTCACCATTTTAATCTGCACTTGAGTGTATGGGATTGACCAAAAATATGGTGAGTATGCTAAGGATGTTTTAGAGCTGGACACATGGAAAGTAAGGTACAAATTCCCAAAATACCCCTTAGAATGTAAGTTATATCTTTTCTTAGCCATCAAGTATTGATTTTAGACCAAATCTGGTCATTTCTTTCTCCTTTCTCATCAGCCATAACTTGAATCATTCCAACCACTATCTAAAATCCTCTCAACTCCCTTTAGCCATATCTAAGAGTTTCCAAGTGGTAGAACTCAAGTTGGAGCTCTAAAAAGCAAGATAAGTCCAAACTAGTCAAAGTAATTCTACTAATTTTTCTTCCTAAGTTTTTTGCTTTCTTATTTCAATTCTCCACCTGATACCACTTAAAAAATTATTTCTCTAGGTTATATGGACTCCTAAAATCAGTTTTAAAGCCTTGAAAAATAATTTGGTAGAGGTAGAAGGCAAGGGCTTCAGTAAAAGCTCAAACTAGTCATGGTGAGCTCTATGTAGGATTTTTAATTTGTAGTTAATTTCTTTTGCTTCAACTCTTAAATCAAAGCTTTTATTTGATGAATAAAGGTCCTAGGAAACCTTATATATTGCTGGAAATATATAATTTAAGTAGAGAATTAAAGTTTGACTTAAAGCCCTAAATTTTGCTATTTATGGAATTAAGTATTTTCATGTGTAGTAGATTAAGTATCTATATTTGTAATCTAATTTTATAATATTGAAATGTATATTTTGTTGATTTTACTATGTAAATATATTTGTTTGGTTGCTGCTTGTGACAGTGGAAAAGTATAAAAGCAGTTTTAAACTTTGTCTAAACCGAATAGAATTCAAGTATATATAGGATGTTCTAAATGATCCTCTATGAGTTGTATATGTGGGAATTAGATTGTAAAATGTTATTGCAGGTTTAAAATCATGATTTTAATTATGTGAGAATGTCCTAAAAATATGGGAGGTTCTGTCAAAATATTTTTAAAACTAAATGGTACCATTTGGAAACAAATGGACTAGTTTTTATGAAAGGATGTGTCATTTTGGTTCATTTTATGATTAGATTTCCTTATTTTGTGAAAATTCTGATTTATTTTCTGGACATTTTCTTTAAGCATTTTACATTGTAGTGACTATTTTAGTAATAAAATTGATCTTAGGTCTTCCACACACCTTACCACAGAAGATACTGACCATTTTCCCTATCTTTTCTGTCGGACACAAGGTAAGTAAAAATTTATTTTAACTGTATCATAAAAATAGTAGTAGAAACAAGATATTTTTTTACATGCGTATATGGTTATATCAATTATAATTTATTATATCAATTATATATTATTTATAAGGTTAGTGTTATATTCATAAAAGATAAGCATAGTATGATCATTTAAGCATGATTTTCAAAGAAGTGAAGTTTTTTCCGCATTGGATTTAAAGTAACACCATTGTACTAATTTTTATGAGATATATTTTAAGTACATTGTTTAGTCTGTCTACATTAGGTAGGTATAGTTTGCATAGACATCCTTCTCGCATAAGTAGACACAGCTTACCGACTGACACGACTTGTAGTATACTCAAAGGCCCTATAAAGAAATGTTTTCTAAGAAAAGTATATCAAAATGAAAACTTATGAAAAAAAAAGTACAATGGGAATTTCAATAAAGTTTATGCATGAAACACATACATAAGCATGCATGATCTTTACTTACTGAGCATTAGTTCATTTAGTTCCTATGATGCAGATGAGGAGATATGTGATGTATAGAGTTGCTAGTTGGCTAGCACGCTTTCTTGTCACCATGATCATACCGATGTAAACGAGCTTGACTTGTGGGTGATATTTTCTTTGTACCCTGATATTTTGATATGTTGTAAATATTACTGCTGATGGCAAGCTAAAGACACTTTTAGAAAGTAATATCACGCAACTCCTTTTGTTTTAAAGTTTGAGAGTTAAATTAGCTCAATTTTTTTAAAACAAAACTAAAGATATGATTCATAAAAGAATAATACTTCCTACTTTGAACTATATAGTCATATAAATAAACTAGAGGGCAAAACATATAATCCAATGATTATACAAGTTTACATAAACAATTAATTCTTATATTATAGGTAGAACATTACATACCTCGATTCTCAAGTTTCGCGGGACTTTCTTTAAAATGCTCTCCGCTCAAAATATGGTTGACGTGTTACTAATATTTTTCAAGTAATAAATTTATCTAATTAACATGCATGCAATATCATAGAAATTTTTCTCTTAAAATTTTCTTGGAAGTAACTAAATTCTCAATAAATTTCTACACATCAGGTACAAAGCATCAAACAACTAGTTAATAATACAAACTTTTCTGAACACACCGATTACGGAGCTACCAAAATTATACCGATGTGGACATAGTTATGGGATTCAAAAAATAAATAAATAAAGGAAAACTACAGGTTCATTTTTGATTTTAAAGTCTGATATAAACACGTCCATATAAACCATGAAAGCATAATTAGTAAACTATACTTTTTCCCTTTTTTTTAAAAAATGTAGTACCCATGAATGATGTAAGAGATTTCATATAATAATCAATTACTTAGACAAGTACATAGATATATACAATCAGTAATAATGAAATTTGACAAATACGCATTTAATATAACTCAAAGTTTTCGTTTAGTATAATTCAAATACATGTAAGAAAAGATAATAATTATTCAGTACAATTGCAACTATCTCAACTACTCTATACGCACTGATAGACATGATTTAGAAATAGAAAAGTTCACAAGTTTCATCTACAAACATACATGCTAATATATAGAAAAACTAAGATTCTTTCCACAACAAGAATAAAACTAACTAAATAACTTACTCTAATTATCAAAATTATTGATGGCAGGAAAAAAGAAGTTTCTAGCAGAGTTACTTTTAAGAAAGGTAATATATGAAGCAAACAAAAAGATTTGGTGAGCTTAGTAGAGCAATTCCCAATTAAATTTTCAGTAGGTTATATATAGAGATGAGGGGTTTGCCGACTTAATGCTTATACATATATTTTATTCTAAACTAACAAAATAATAATGAGAATTTTTTTATTCTAAACTAATAAAATAATAGACTAATAAAATAATAAAAGGACTTTACATAACAATCAGAATAGTGAACAACATCTTAGTTGATTATAACATATAGGCACATATACTAAGACTGAAATATATTTGAAAAAAATAATTATAACTAATCAGTTTATTTAATCAATTAATGTTAATTAAATTCACCTTAACCATGTACAAAAAGCAATAAAATAACACTACTGTGTAACATGATGCAGATGTATATGACAATATAATATTTGACTTAGTACACATCAACTCGTACTGTAGAGCATTTTTGGAGCAATTAATTGCAAAATCATTTATTAAGCAAAGATTGATAATTAACATAAATTGATAAGATAGGTACTAAAAATCGTATTCACATGGGGTACAATATAAAATAATATGCAATTTATTTCTTATAGGCCCTTTTAACTAGTTGAGGAGTTAGGTGTCATATGTAATTTCATGATATCACAATCCTTCCCACCTAATAAAAATTTTATCCTTGAAATTTACTTACCGAACAACTCGGAATGTTGATTTCTCATTTCGTCTTCCCACTCCCATGTTACTTCTTCTACAGAATGTTTACGCCATAAGACTTTTACTAGAGGAGTTTTCTTGTTTCTTAATTCTTTCTCCTTTCTATCTAGAATCTGAACAGGACATTCTTGATAGCTTAATTTTGGATCCAATTCTAGTGGCTTGTGAGAAAGAATATGTGATGGGTCTGATACATACTTTCTTAATATAGAAATATGGAAGACGTTATGCACACTTGATAAGTCTGGGGGCAATGCAAGCTTATAGCTGACCTTTCCAACTTTCTCGAAGATCTCATATGGACCTATAAATCTCAGACTTGACTTTCCTTTCTTTCCAAATCTCATGACACTTTTTATAGGGATAACTTTAAGAAATACTTTATCACTAACAGAAAAATATAAGGGCCGACATTCTAGATCTGCGTAGAACTTCTGTCTACTTTGAGCTATTATAATACATTTTTTGGTCTTCTCAACTGACTTAGCTATATCTTTAACAATATCAAGACCCAAATAACGTCACTCTCCAACTTCATCCTGGTGAAGTGGATATCTACACTTTCTACCATCAAACCTAATCAAGGTTTACCACTTCAAATGGCAAGGGTGAATTCTCTAAAAACAAAAATGATAAGGTTAGACAATGATATTATGATATAATACAAAAAACTAACATAGTTAAAATATAAAGGAGAATTTATTACGTACTTCAACACCTTCATAAGTTGCAAGATCTTCTAAAATTGAAGCCATGTCCAATGGTAAGGATAGGGATCTCAACCAATTTTGACAACAAATCAATGCTTCTACTGTAATTGGACTTAATGAGCTCCGAAAGCTGTCAAGTACTCTACCTCTAGTGCTACATGCAGAAAAAATCTTGAGCAATTGCACCAAGGATTGAAAACTTTGATGAAGACACTTTTTACCATTCCAAGAAATCAAAGTTCTTATTCTTCCTATCCTCAATACATTCAACAAGGTATCTATCAAACTCAATTTTTAAATCAAATGACTCATCTTCAACACATTCTTTATCAAACTTTGATTCCTTATGAAAAGAATCCTCATCATTAGAATCTATCAAACTCATTTTCTCTTGAGAAGATATCTCACCAGCTCGGCTACTCTCAATTTTTTGTTGCACTTTGACTTCATATGTTGCATAGGGATCAATTAACTTTGTTATGTAACTCTTAATGGTAGTCATAATAACCTTACATATCTTCATTGTAGAGTTTTTTAAAATAAAATAGCACATATTTCAGTTTGTGCCTAGGATCAAGGACAACAACCACATAAAGAAGTATATTTTGTTTTTCAATATTACCCCAATGCTTGTCAAATTTCACCTTCATCCCAGAAGCCATATCTATTAAAATTGATTTTTGGCTCAAATGCCATTTAAATTAGTTTTCCACGCACTACTGAAATCTTATATAAATAAGTATTAAGTAACATACAAAGAAGTACTAAACTTTAGGGTAGCTTCGTAAAAAGTCTTCAAAAACTTAAAAAAATTTGGTACAATTCTCCCGATCTCTCCTCATTGGTGGTCCAATAGGTAATGTTTCTTAGTCTTTGTTTTAAAAAGTCTTGTATGAATATTATTTGATAGCTTATACATTTAATTGAAAAAGAGCACGTGCAAAAGATTTGGTATACGTTGTTTCTACTATTCTTCTACTTTATGACAAGCATTTTTCTCCGGGCCGAAATTAATTTCAATTGACTGACAAACAATTGAATCGATAGAAATTGATAAACCATTGAATCATGATTTAACTTTTAGCGGATGGAAATCGAGCAGAGCCTTACAATAGATGTTATATGTATGATACAAACAATACTTATCATAAAGACTACTATATATATTCCATCAGGTGTTTCAAACTCAATATTTCATCCTCACTGCCTCTTTTCCAACTAAACCTAATTTGTTCCTCAAAGAAACCAAATGATACTTTGAGCACTAGATTCAACAAAGACAAGAGTTAGTAAGGTAGATTGTACATTTCAAAAAATTAGGAAGTGTTGAAGTGGCAGATTAGATTAAGTGTCAAATTATGGTCATGTAAATTGCTATTAAAAATATGGGAAAATAGTTGGTACCATTAATGGGTACAAAATAATTTATGTTTCCTTCATACTTACTGGTTTTTTTTTCATCATATATTTATAGCTTTTGTTCTTTGATTGGAATCCAGATAGTGATATCAAAATGGACTGGTAAGGACCTAATGACATGATTATAAGGCAACACAGAACAATTAGTAATATTACGAATCTAATGCAACACATTCATAAAATTTGTTGGGGCCAACATGGCACAAGGTACAGCATATACAAAATAAGATAATGACATAAAATACCTTAATTTTTAAATTTTCTGCAAAAAATATCATCACTTTTGAAATCATGCATATTAATATACTGAACTTTGAATTTCTATAGATTAATATCATGACTTTTGAGTTTCCGCATAATAAGATTCTTATTTTTAAATTATGTAAATTAATATTCTGACTATTAAAATTCCTAGAACGACTTCGAAATTCTAGCAAATAAGGGTGTTGAAAATAACTACTAAACTATAGAAATTGACGAATCCAGATCAATTCATAGGATTGTAGTGCATTTACGGTCAAGTACAGATTGAAAAACTAGCAAATTGAATGGCTCAGTTTTGTTTTGTTGATTAGCGAAAAGTGGTCGATATCAACTGAAATCAGCCAATTTATAATTTTTTTTAAGATGCTTTATTTAAGTATGATATTAGTGCTTATTGATGTCATATTTATTTAAATCTTTATGTTTTTAATAGTAGTATCCAAATATTGTATTGTATTTTATATTTTGGTTTCTTTTTTTTTTGAAAAAAAACTGATTTTTAATAAATAAGTCAAGTTTAAATTGTGTTATCACTTAAATTTTCAAACCGCAGAAACTGCCAAGATCATATCACAAAATGTGGGTGTGGTCTAGTCCATTTGAATTGACTAATTCAGATCGCACAAAACAAAAAGTACTCAATTGAAATTATATATCATTTTTTAATATTGTAGTTTTAATATAAAATGTAAAACAATTTAAGGAAAAATAAATTAAAATACAATCACACCTACACTTCTAATATTTAACTTAGGTTCTAATTTAATTTCAAGATAGAGTAAATTTTTGAAAATGTCTTGATAAGGGTATGTTTTTTTTTTCGAAACAAAAAGGAGAATCGACATGACATACCTTATAGTCCCCACCCAATCTACCCCGTATTAGAGACCCAATCAGGACCACTAATGAAGTGATAGTGCACCGTAGACCCTGTGATCTACTCCACTACGAGGAAAGGAAGTGCCCTACAGAATAAGGACCCACATATTGGTGGGTCCCTCGGGAAACAGAAAACCCAATTTATCCCGTATTAGAGACCCAATCAGGACCACCAATAAAGTGATAGTACATCGTAGTCCTTGTGGACTAGTCCTATATGAGGAACAAAAGTGCCCCACTGAACAGGGACCAATATATTCGTGGCTCAATCGGGAAACAGAAAATATTCCTGCATTGAGTTCAACCCGTACCTATGACGATTTGAACTTCCGACCTCATAGATAACAGACCTCTGAGTAGGCACACTACCACCAAGCCACCACCACTGGTGGTTCAAGATAGAGTATATTAGTTTAACAAATAATTTCTTTTTGTTATATAACCATTGATTACTAACATTTCATATACCTTTCAAAAAAGAAAAACCTAACATATCAGATTTACTTAAAAGAAATATGGTCTAAAAGTATTGCTAAAATGACTAAATTCAAAACAAAAAATAATAACAGGCACGATCATAGGAAAAAAAAAACTTAAATTTAGGGTTTAATGTACGTTTCGACTAAGGGGTTTATTGCTTTTTTTTCCCATTTTTTGACTAATTTTTTATTCATGTAGGTGGGATTTGGCATCAAAGAATGAACTATAATAAGAATAGGAAGAAAAAATAAGCTTTTTATGATGAAATTGAAATAGAAAAAGAATCCAATTGAATTCAATAAGTATATTTTGTTAAACTAGGTTTAGATATCCCAAATGCAAGTAGAAGAGCCACTGGATTCATGCATTATGAATAATGATGAGTTGGGCTAGCATTTCGTATTATCGTATCGTGTTCGCGTCGACACGATTACGACACAACATGATAACACCCAACTCGAATACGGTACGATTAATAAATGTGTCAAAAACTTAAATCTGAACACGACACGATTAATACGATATAATATGTGTCACTCGTTTAATAAATGTATCATATATCATATTATGATCTGTTTGATATAATTATTCAAAATTAACATGATTACTCTAATTCAACATGATTATACACTAATTAATTTAATTTTAACTTATAAATATATTTAGAATTAATCAAAATCAAATTTAAAATATTGATATCGTATTAATATTGTGTTGATACGACATGAAAATACGAATCATTTTCGAATTAAACAAATTGACCAGAAATCTACCTCTTTATTATACATTAAATCAAAATTCACGCAAAAATTTAATAATTCATCTAAATACGTTTATTTTGTGTTATTTTCGAGTGATATCATTATCAGCAGCCGTATCGATATATTCATATTTTTTGTTATTTTTGAGTGGTATCATTATCAGCAGCCGTATCGATATATTCATTTTGTCCTTCTGTTTATATCAGTGGGACCCGGACCTAATGCAGTGTTGACTGGTGTTGAGTCCTCTAGTTATTTATTGATTTGTTTATTTATTTGGAAAAAAGCATTTGATTGATGAACCTTCCTAAAATCTCGCACCGAGATTTCGATCCTCAATATTGAGAAATTTCTTAACAAACGACTTTTT
>JXTB01000070.1:712360-728490 GCA_002914805.1 Parasponia andersonii
CGAACCATGCCGTGACATTGCGGTCAGTTCCCAAATGAGCAGTCATAGAAATGCTCTTAAGCTACTAGGCTGCTGTCTGGAATTATCCCGTCCAGCATTAGTTTATGAAGACGTGGAAAATGGACCTCTCTGTGACATGTATGGGTTTATTAGTTTATCGCCATCTTGGAATATGAGGTTGAAAGTTGCGAAAGAAACTGCTAGCGCGATAACTTATCTCCATACTGCATTTGCCAGGCCCATAATCCACAGGGGCATTGCACCCTCGAATATCTTAATCGATAAGGATTCTATTCCCAAATTGTGTAACTTCGATCAAGCCATAACAATTCCTGAAGGTGAAACACACGTTCAAGTTAATATAATAACTGGGGCAAATTTCTACTTGGAGCATGCTTACGCTTTATCAGGTATTGTTACAGAACATACCGACATTTACAGCTTTGGCGTTGTTCTCCTATTCCTCATATCAGGTAAAAGGCCTTCTAGCTCGAGTATACATGACGACGAACAAAGTTTCCCCAATTATGTAAGAAACTTGTTTGAAAGGGAACGATTCATGGAACTTGTGGATCCTAAAATTTTGGAAGAGGAAGGAGGAATCAATGAAGAGAAAGAAGTACAATTGCAAGCTTTCCTTAAATTGGCTTGGATCTGTTTGAAAGAGAACGGGGAAGACAGGCCCCTAATGATTGATGTGGCTAAAGAGCTTGTCAAGATCGAAAGGTCCGCACGGTAGCCCATCCAAGTTAGATAGACCACCCTTATATCCAGATTGTTTGTTTATGCCCTGTTTTCAATTCATGACATGGGATATCTAGCAAACACGATGTAGTATTGATTTGTCTATAAAGGTGTAAGAGAAGCCTTCAGTAACATTTTCTTTTCAAGAGCGTTTTTGCTCTAGTAACTGTACTAGTAATAAGTCGCAAAAGACTAAAAGAACGAAGTCAATTTCTTTTCCTCGTTTTATATTGACTTTTCTGAATTTTCTTCTGTCACAAACGTTTTTGCGAACAAAGTTTGTTCGAAACATGATATGTTACCATTTTGTTTTTTGGCACCTCTTGGCTGACAATCAGGCATGTGCTGCCGTAGAAAAATACACAATTCTACATGATACTGTATCATTGTCTTAAACTCTTATGGTGCTATAATTAGTACAATAAATAATGTTTTCTTTTTTTTTTTTTTTCGTTTGTATTAGATGTATGTATTAGCAATGAAGTAAAACTTTACGTAAATTAGTACTATGACTTGCTACTTATCAAACAGAGCCCGCAAGTTGCAGAGGTTGTTGTGGTCATACCATATTCCATGAAAGAGAGTTGGTTAACAAGAATGAGTTCATAATTTTGTGCTGTAATAATAAACTTATCAAAGCCTCCAAAAGTCAGTCTTGAAGACTTTGGGAATTATCTGGTAGAAAACATAATTCATTTACTGGAGGATGTAAATCTCTCGGTTTGCTTGTTAGATTCAGTTCTGTTCTTGCTGTGGCAAATTGTTGAATAACAAAAAATCTTCAAATTTTTTACTTTTTATTTTTAATTTTTTTTATGTATTTAATTTTTTTTTCTTGAACTTATTTATTTTCCCTCCTTGTTTTTTAGATTTTTATAAGAATTTCTTTTTATGAATCTCTAAGGCTATTCTTTTCTTCCTAAAACTTTACCGTTTCGTTTAAGAGTAAATTGCAAAAAAGAAAATATTTTAAAGTTTGAGTATTCTGTAATTTTAACCTTTAGTCTTTACAAAATAATTTCTATAGATTATAAATTTTTCAAAATTGATACCCTAAGTTGATTTTTTGAATGACTTTAATAATACCTTCAAAATTAAAAAAGAGAATAAGGACTAAACTAGTTAAAAATTCAATATAGAGTATTTATTTCTGTAGATTAATTTCAAGGTATTATTTTATAGAATTTTTGTAACATTCAAACTTCTGAGTATTTTTTTTTTGCATTTCAATCTTCCTTTTAGTTGAACTTAATATTAATCTGCCACTTTCGAAAAATTGAGGTTTATTTTTTCCGTTCTTGAGTTGAACTTGAAAACTCTTACTTTCACTACACTATATGTTCTTGTAGATATGTATCCATACAATTTTTTTGTTGTTAACTCTCATTTCTTGCGTTCCTAGTTTCATGGAAGGGATACTAATCTCTTGCAGTGTTAACTTCTAAAGTCAACTTTTCAATGGGAAATGGCACTGGGATCTTCCTTTTCATTAAGCATTAAACTTACATTAGGATAGATTGAAAAGTCAGCTCTTGTACTTTGTCAGTATTAAGTCCGTAACAATAGAGTTATCGAGTACTATTTTGCCTAAAGTTTTACTATATTCTTATTTATATTAAGTTGTTTCAAGTATTTTTCTTGTTGTTTTGATATTTTGTGCGTTTGTGTATATATAAGAATAAAATAAGGGTGTTTGATGTGAATTGAGGTGAATTTGTACCTCCCAAATAGGTTTTTCAAACTATTAAGATCTAAGTTGAATCTGATACAGCAGTAGCGCAATAAAAGTAAGGCAAATCGAAGCTCAAACGAAGAAATGGCGCACTTGGGAAGCCGAGACATCAAACCAGTAGAAAAATAGTGTTGTAGCGCCAAAAGTGGCGCCGCAATGCCAATTCTCAGGTTATTTTGGCATTGCAGTACCAAAAATGGTGCTGCGGCGCCATCTCCTGTGTTCTGTGTCAATATTTGACGGCCGAGATCAACTTTTTGATGATCTAAAAGTCCAGATTTAGCCTGCCTTAGGTTTGCACGAGCGATCTCTTTAAAACTCTATCTTTAGGGTTGAAAGAGGCATGTCAGGATAGAGAGAAAGGGATGGATGCAGCCATGGAAGGAGAAGAAGTAGAGGAAGAAGAAGAAGATAAGCTCTAATACTCTATTTCTTGATTTCTTCCACAACATAAACAACATTCTTTGTTCATACCATTTTCTCTTCATTTTCTTATGAAGTTTTTTTTTGTATTTTTCATATTTAGAAAGTAGTGTAATTGAGAGCAAATCTTTGAGGGAGGATTTAAGAGAGTAAGTACTAAGTATAGAAGAGGAGATTGACAACCTCTATGAATACCTTCAAGCTCTTCAAAGAGGGAGAATACTAAAAATCTATTTCCTTTGATGCTTTGTATTTCTTGAATTCATTGTATGAAAATATTATTGTTCTTAATTTGTATTATGAACTAAATTCCTTTTTGTCTAGTTTTACTATGTGAACCAACTTAATATTTTTTATTTTCTTATTTCTCTTCTTTCATTAATAGAATCCATTGTGGAATTATTTGTTTTATTTTATGCTTATTGCTTCTATCTAATTGATCACTAAATATATTATTGAGTGAAATCTTTATAAACTTAGGAAGGGGAATTTAGGTTTGGACTTAGGTAAAATAATATAAGATTACCTAGTTTGGGGCAAGTTTGTATAGGATAAGAATATACCTATGCAACTTGTGTAACTGTTGTGTGAGAATAACTAAACTTAATGAATCTAGTCAATTTATGTTAGGAGTAACATATTAGCTTGTCGAGGTATTTTCACTTATGTCTTGGAAAGGAGTTTGTGAATATATTTGAATTCTTAGTTGACAACTCTAATGGATTAATTAATGTAAGAAGGAAACTGAGAAATTGTGTAATTAAAGGAAAGTTGAGGAATTAGTAAACCTAGACATTTTTCTTATTGCTTACTTTTATTCATTTTGCATGCTAGTTTAGTTGCTTTATTTTATTTATCTAAAAAATTTATTTCGGTTGTTTTGATAAAGTTAGGATTGATCAATTTTAATACTTAGCTTAGACTTAGATATCAATCCCTCTGAGTTCGATACTTGTTTTCCTTCCATATTTATATTATTTATGACCATGTGCACTTGCACATGAGTGTGTGATTTTATAGTTGCACATTCTAATTAACAAGTTTTTGGTACCGTTGTCAAGAACTAAAACACTATTTCTTTGTAAGTATTAATACCAATCAATTCTAATTTTACTTCAAACTTTTCTTTTTTTGACTTTTTTTATTTTGTTTGTGAGATTCACGATGTTTGCTAAGGTAAGATTTCACCAAAGCCTCACAGCATTTTCCCATCAAGGTTAGATTTTCAAAAAATTTATACTTTCTTTTAAGAGTAAATTGCAAAGACAAAATACTTTGAAATTTGAATTTTTTGCAATTTTAACATTTAGTCTTTGCAAAATAATATCTATAGAATACCCTAAGTTGATTTTTTGAATGATTTTAATAATACCCTCAAAATTAAAAAAGAGAATAAGGACTAAATTAGTTTTAGTGTATAGGATTGTTGTATTTTCTTTAATAAAATTAGTTAAAAAGTCAATGTAGATTATTTATTTCCGTAGATTAATCTCAGAGTATTATTTTACAGAGTTTGCGTAACACTCAAACTTCAGCATATTTTTTTGTAGTTCACTCTTCCTTTTAATTGAAGTTAATATTAATGCACCACTTTCGAAAAATTGGGGTTTATGTTTTCCATTCCTGAGTTAAACTTGAAAACTCTTATTTAAACCACACTATATGTTCTCATAGATATGTATCCATACAATTTTTTGTTGTTAACTCTTATTTCTCGCGTTCCTAGTTTGATGGAAAGGATAGTAGTCTCTCGCGGTGTTGACTTCTAATGTCAACTTTTCAATGGGAAACTGCATTGGGATCTTCCTTTTCTTTAAGCATAAAACTTACATTAGGAATTTCAGTTGTCAAAAGATTGAAAAGTCAGTTCTCTTACTTTGTCAGCCTGTAAGTTTTTCTATTTTTTATTTCTCAAGAGGAAAACTCTACAAATATTTAATACCTCTTACATTAATACTTATTTCTTTCTCAATATATTTAAGTCTCAAACTTTATGACCTAAAACTCAGAATTCAATCCTTAAATACTGAATATCTCAACAAAATCATGAAAAATTCATTAATTATACACGCTATATCTAAACCATAGAAAGCCAAATAGGTAAAGATATCAAAAACTAGAGGCATGCATGATTATCCTAAGCAATTTAATGTGATTTTTTACTTTGATACCACTTGTTAGGCATGCATAATGGATTGTGAAACAAAATACAATCCTAGAATCCATTATGTTAAATTATCAAGAAAAAATTTGTTGAGAGAAAAAAAAGTGATTAACCTGAATCGATTATGTTTAATAGTAGAGGAAGTGATCACGTAAACAGAAATGATAAATTATTTAGAACTTGTGGGTGGAAGGTCTTTTATAATCAAATTAGTATATGTATGCTCAATAGGATCTCTCCCTATTGATAGAACTAGAGGATAAGAATATATATTCTATTTGGTCTGAGGGCCAAAACCTTAATAGTATGCCTATATATACCGATAACCAATAAAGACCCCCATCAATCTTTATTAGATCAGTATTGGGTAATTACACACTATACAACTCAACCACTTAATAATTTTCTTATCTCATAATTACATCACTTAATTGGTTTCACTTATTAGGTAACCCTAATATATATAATTGGAATTATAAACATGCAGCCTATAAAACCCAAAACTTTCGGCTATCAAAAGATTGAAAAGACAGCTCTTTTACTTTGTCAGGCTACAAGTCTGTCCATTTTCTTTCTCACGAGGAAAACTCTACAAGTTTGAGTTACATTAATACTTATCCTTTTCTCAACATATTTATGTCTCAAGTTTGGTAAGAAGCTATCAATGGAAGAAGGATTAGGCTTGTGACTAGGAAAGAACGGGAAAAAGCTTTGACAAAATGGCCACTTCTTAGTTCAACAATCTAGTTTTGCTTTGGTTTTTTTGTTATTTATCTTCCAACTTGTTGATGCTTTGGTTAATATGGTAGTTAAAACGAATTTCGTAACTTTTTTTTGGTTAGTTTTCTTTTATAATACCCTTATTAATATTTGCAAATTATATCTAGGAAAGACAAAGAAGGAAAAGGAAGAAGAGAAGGAAGAAAGAAGTTTTATAGAGAATGCAATTCGTGTGTTAGAGGTGTTCATATATTCCTACAAAAGTATTTGATTTAGATGCAATCCAATTCGTAGCTTTTCTGTTGAAGAAATCTGTAAAGCCTTCCAGTTGCTCTGTTGATGATTCTTGTCTTGACTTTCATTACATATTATGATTGGTACAAGGGTACTTTGGACAATCGCCCGCTTCTAAAACAGATAATAAAAATTTTGAGCTTCTTCTGCGTATGGTAGAATACATGGTGATATTGCATTAATTTCACACATGAGTAGCAACAAACATGCTCTTAAGCTTTTCGTGTGCAACTTCTGAAATACTTTTAGGAATTTAGAAAACTGCTTATCAAGCTTGTGTTTTTAGAGACATTGAGGTACGGGACTCTTGGTGTAGGTTGACTTAGGGTACTAGGTTCCTTGGTTGTAGCCTCATCTTTCTTCTTTACTGGCTTTGTTAGGGATGTTGCCTCATGATTTTCGTCAGTAGATTTCTTAGCTCACAGTGGGACTTCCACTTCTTTCCCACTCCTCAGTGTGATTGCATTGTAGTGCTCCTTGGGATTTACTTCAGTCGTGCTCGGCCAATTCCCCCATTGTCTCCTTGTTAACATGTTGGCTAATTGACTGACGTAGACTTTTAGATTTCGAATTGATGTGGCTTGACTCTTGAAATTGGTCCTTATCTCTGTCATGAACTGATTGGTATTATTAGTCAATTGTAGTGCCTTTCCGAGTGAGGACTTCTTTTTTTATGGTGGATAAACAGGTGGAGGCTTCATTGTATTTTGATTCTTTTCATTGCTCTAGGAGAAGTTAGGATGATTTCTCCATTAAGGGTTGTATGTAGCACTGTATGGATTGTTATTTGAGTGATTGAGGATCGACATATACTTTGCTTGCTCTACTTATGATTGTGAGAATAGATTTTCCACTTTACAATGTTCACTTTGATGGCTCCCATGGCAAAAATCACAAATAAGAAAAGGGGTATGAATGAGTTTGATTGTTAGTTGGCTGTTCTTCAGTTGCTTAGAAAGAGTAGCCACTTGAGTTGCCTAGGTAATAAAAGCATCGATCTCGTAAACTCATGGTGCCTTCTTCAGTAGCATCCTTTCACTTTGTCATTAGTAAATGATTATACCCATCTCCTCTAACAACTTATACACATCATCTTGTGTTTTGCCCATGAATGCTCCTCTAGCTATGGCATCTATTAGTGTTTTTGTGGAGCCAACGAGTCCAATATAGAAGATTTAGACTTGCATCTATTTAGGCAATCCATGATGAAGGCATCTCTACAATATGTATTTGTAGCTCTCCCAATCATTACATATCGACTCGCCTTCAAATTGAGTGAAGTTAGAGATCCCGATGTGCATCTTTGCTACTAGAAAGAATTTGGCAAAAATTTTTTAACTAGTGATTGAGCCTACTAGTAATGAGCTCAACCAATTCTTTGCTCTGTCTTAGTGAAAAGGGAACAACTGCAGACGAATGGTATCATCAGTAACACAATTATATTTAAAAAGAATCAGAAAATTAGCAATGTATATTGGGATCATATTTATGGTAGCCAATTTGATCTTGAAATTAATCGTTTGAATGACTAGCTTCCTATTAACTGAATAAATTCTTGTCATCTTGGGCAGTGAATAATCCCTAAGTGCGCGATTATTAATAACTCTATCTCCTATTTTCGCCATAGTATTTTGTGCTTTTTTGGAAGCTTCTCTTCGCTCTTTTTGGTTCTTCATACAAGAGCGTTCAAATTTTTAAATCTAAAGGGGGTAATTCGAGGCTTTTTGATCGTCGCATACACTTTGAGTAATTATGTAAAATAGAGTTAAAAAAACAAGAATTAAAATGAAAATATAACTATTCAAAGTAAAACTAAACTCATTTAGTATTGATATTAGTAAAAACAAAATAGTCCTGGTAACGGTGCAAAAAATATATTGTATAAAATAATTGCAACCGCACAATATCATAAATAAGTAATAAATTGATGAGTAAGTATCTTTTCTAGGTGGATTGTGTTTACTAATTACTAAAATTAATTTAACTTTAACTTTATTTAAAGACAAATTAATAATAAAATAATTGCACGCAAGAATAAATAAAGTAAAGACCTAAGATTTCTCATTTCATCAAGACTATTCTTATTTAAACCTCTTAGTTTAATAAATCAAGTTGTATTCCTTGTGTTGATAATGATTGTGTTAAACAATCATAACCCGACTACATCATAACCTTAAAAAGAAAATTTAGTTCATAATTAAAATAATTGAAAACATAATTATAAACATAAAGAGAACAAGAGAAAGAGAAACTCTTTAGCGAATTTGAGTCATAGAGTATCTATCTCCAATTCGTGCTTCTCTAGTTTAGATCCTCTAACTTAAAATAATTGAAAACATATTATAAACATAAAGAGAATAAGAGAAGAAAAACTCTTGAGCTAATTTGAGTCATAATGTGTCTATCTCCAATTCGTGCTCTCTCTCTCTCTCTCTAGCTAGTCATCTAAAGCTTTCAAAAATCCTCCAAAATAAGACCTAGTAGTCATAATTTATAAAATTTTTGAATTAGGGGAAAAATCATAGTAAAATTGAGTTTTGGTACATTTGAACTCATGAACTAGCGCTGAGGCGCTTAAACCATAGCACAGAGGCGCTATACTCTATGGAATCTCATGTTTTTGTTTTCTCTTCTTTATTTTTCTTTATATTTTTTTTTTCAAATGGGTTAATGGCACAAATAGTCCGTGAAGTATCCAATTTGTGACAGCTTGGTCTTCAAAAATTCAATTGTAGCAAGTAAATTTCCTAAACTGTCTAAATTGTAAATCTCTCTTAAATTTTTGACTAAAAATATATATGGTAGTATTTGAAAAGTGATTTGAGAATTCTAAATATAAAAATAAATAATCACAGAAAATGTTTTTCTAAATTTGTAACTCCAATGATCCTAAAAAAATACAAAAATATATATTTTATTCTCTCAAAATCTTTTGAGTTAACTTTCAGATATTATAATGTGCTCTTCATGTTGTAATTTAAATAGTCTAAAGACAAAATTGATACAAATCAGAAAATTTAAGAACTTAATTTTTACTGTCGAAATTCAAGAACCAAATTTCCACGTAGTGATAATTTAAGAACCATTTATGCCATAAGTCATTTTCAAAAACCAGTATTAGCATAGTAATCAACTACATCCATGACCAAGTAAGCTCGATACTAAAATCTCTCCGCATTGATCAAATGAAGAATAGGTTTGTAGTTGATGACGTGGCTTTACAAGACTGGATAGAGATCCAGGCATACGTGGGATTGACCGCATAGGATAAGACTCTATTGGAAAACGCCCTAGCTGTCTGGTTCACTCACCTACTCCCTTGCTTGAGTCTGCCATGCGCGTTTCAAACGAGCTTCAGCTCGATCTGATGCCTACAAGCACACCAGAACTTCCTCTCCATGCTTGCGGATCTGTCCGAAAATTATTCTGAGATTTTTATTTTCCTTTTCAAATTTTAAAGTAAATCAATTAAATTAAATTAAAAGAAAATCTAAATTCCTAATTCAAATAAAATAAATCTAAATGCCTAAATTTAAATTCAAAATAATTTACACTAACTCAAAATTTTTCAAAACTATACTAAAAATCTCAAAAACATATATTTTATAAATCAAAAGATCATAAATAACACAATTTTTATGAAAAGAAAGAAAATGAGATCCAGATACTAATATATGGGTCTACAATATCATGTTTCAAACAAGATCAAAAAAATACAACGTTGCTTTAAAAATGACATCTTAAATTTATTATGATGTCATTTAAAAAAAAAAAGTCATAGAGATATAACTTTGTTGTAAAAGTGATATCACAGGTTCACGATATCACTTTTAAAGCAACGTTATAACCTAGCCGTATGATGTCATTTTAGGAGCAGCGTCATAGATTCACTTTCATTTCACATCACGCGGACCTCAAAAAGGCCGCGAAAATAAAATGATGTCTTTGCCCCCTTTTGTTGCAGTGTCTCCTCTTCGTACCCTGCACTCCTCTGCTTTTAAGTCATCAAAAATAAAACCTCTAAAAGTTCCAATTTATGGACTTATTAGATGCACATGGGCAAAATTGTAATTTGAAGTTTTTTGTGATTTTGAAACTACGACATGCTCCACGGTGCCAGACTCTAGCACCGCAATATTGGCTCTATGTGATTGTGAAGTATTTTTGTTTTTCAGCGCTGCAACGTGTGTTTTCCATGCCTACGGCGCTGATTTTCTGCCCATTTAAGTTAATTGATAAAATGGCCTCCACACATCCAATGAACAGTAAAAGCTCCTAAATCGTAGCTTAAGAATAAAAAAAACCCATGAAAAACTAATTAAAATCTCAAAAATTAACAAAATATCAAGCTAAAAATGCTTGATTTACCGGTACAAATTCACTCCTATCACTTCCGTTGGTAACTCTCAATGTGTGTCGAGTGGGAATTTTCTCCAAATAAATATCATACCATGATGAATCTATAAACTATATATATTATTGTTTCAGTCAATTTCCCAAAAGCAAGATTAAAAAAAAAATTGTCAATCTATAAGCGGTATCAAAGGGGGGGAGAAAAAAAAGAACAACTTTGACTTTCTTTCTTTTAGCTGTATCATGAGCAAAATGGTCTTTTTCGAATAAATGAACGAGTCTAACTTAGCGGTGGATCCATGTTGGCACCTTTATTTATTTAGTGGGAAAGGGTAGTTGAAGATGAACCTTCTTCCTTCCGCTCACCAAGGCATAGAACACCGCGTCTTCCCTCTGTTAAGGCTTAACTGAAGCTTATTGAAGTTTCGGTCCTGATCAAGAGTTTTGCCGATTCAAGTCACGACTTTGTCCCGTCTGTTAGAAGTCACGTATCCAAATTTGAGTGATTACTACACAAGTACTAACAACGTTTGATTCTCAAATCAAAAGCTTAGTTTGCAGCTAAGAAGATTTTTATGGACGATTCAAGGCGTTTGCTCAGGAAGAAGGTTGAAAGGTTCCAAAGCTACTTCCTAAGTCATTCAGGTACAGCTTTGGTTTTGTTAGAATATATATATTTCGCTAGAGTATAAGGTGTGTTTACTTAGACAAACTGAGGAAATAACAGATTTCTGGCATAAACCACAGCAAAAGAAAAGATTCTATCAATCTATAATCATCTTCTATGACGATTTTAAAATTGGTTTAAATATTTAGCTCCACAGATTGTGTAATTGAGTGAAATTTCGATTCTTTTCTAAATAGGGAAGCTAGAGAAGGAAAGAGAGATGTTATTTATGAAGAACGGAAGCAAATTGTTAGAAGAGCTGATAACTTGTTGCAAAGATAAATGCAGATGTAATCCCATTCGGGGCTTTTCTGCTAAACAAGTCCTTGAAGCCACAAACTACTTCCAATCATATTGTTATAGTACCGAAAGTTATTATAAGTGGTACAAGGGTACCATGGATGATCGCCCAGTTCTAATCAAGAAATATCATTTGAATGATAACAATGAAGCATATCGTGATATTGCGATAAGTTCCCGAATGAGCAGCCAAAAAAACGTTCTTAAACTATTAGGCTGCTGTCTGGAATTCTCCCATCCAGCATTAGTTTATGAAGATGCAGAAAATGGGCCTCTTAGCAGTACGGGTGGAATTAATTTTAACAGTCTATCACTATCTTGGAATATGAGATTGAAAGTCGCAAAAGAAATGGCTTACACAATTAGTTACCTCCATATTGCATTTGCTAGGCCTATTATCCACAGGAACATTAAACCTACAATTATCTTTTTGGGTAAGGATTACCTTCCCAAATTGTGTGATTTCAGTTTCTCTATATCAATTCCTGAAGGTGAAACACAAGTCAAAGACTTAGTGACGGCCGGGACGTTTGGATTTGTCGACCCTTCTTACTTTACAACATCAATTATTACAGAGCACACTGACGTTTATAGCTTCGGAGTTTTTCTACTTGTACTTCTGACAGGACAATGTGCCATTGATTTCAGTAGACATGAAATTGAACACAATATCTGCTTTTATGTAGCAAACTTGGTTGAAAAGAAACAATTCAGGGAAATTGTGGATCCTAAAATTTTGGAAGAGGAAGGAGGAATCAGTAAAGAGAAAGAACTACAATTGCAAGCTTTCCTAAGTTTGGCTTTGGCTTGCACTAAAGAGGAGAGAGAAGAAAGGCCACTAATGATTGATGTCGCAAAACAACTTGTCAAGATTGAAAGGGCCGCGTGTTAGCCTATCCAAATTAGGTAGACCTCTTCTGTATGCATCTTTGGTTATGATCAGTTTTCAACTAAGGATTTGGGTCTGCTTGCAGCTCTATTGTATTTGATGCAGGAGATACTTGACCGACTTACCGTTCGGGAGCAGAGGCCTTGTTGCCATTTTATTCTCGATTATATATTTTCGTTTAGTTGTTGTCCCTTTTTGGTCATTTTTCTTAAAATAGTTGTTGTCTTGTGTAAAGGATTTTAGCCCAGACTCCTTTCAGGATGAGTACTGAACATTCCAGAAAGGCAAGATGTTAATTGTATTTTGCTGAACTTTATTCTATGGAATAGGAATTTCTCTGAGGTCAGGATCTTCCCCTGTACCTTTCTGAAGAGGTTTGCTTCAGTAAATTTCCTAAACAACTTCTATACGTCAATTGGTATCAGATATCCAGGTTTCACCTGAAGTGGGCAATGACGAGCGACAACACCAAGAGAGTTGTTTCGGATGAACAAGGCATGCAAGCCTTACGGGGCCAGCTGACATGTGAATTCACTCAAGGCAAAGTTTGATTTATTTGCAGCTGAGATGCGACAAGCGATTGCTTAACTCATGGCTACCAGATCAACAATCCTGATAGACTCCAAATCGTGGTGTGAGCACCCATATCCAAGTGGTTCGACCACCAAATGATCCACAACTCCAAAACGACTCTTCTGATGAGGAAACCCCAATATCCAAGTGGTTTTATCAGATCTCTCCTCTGATAAAACCAAACCAAACACCGCCTTTACTTCATCATCCAACATTCCTTACCGTCCTAAAACCACCCATACGGACCGCCAAGTGCTTTCGTTTTCAGCAACCAAGCCATCATTCCAATGAATGCCTCCAACATAGACGGGCTAACTTGATTGATGGTCTCGAAGAGATTTGGGAAGAGGAGGAGGAATGTGTGGAAGAAACTGTTGGATCAGTTTCTCATCAGCCGTCCACGTGTCTTTGAACCGCTGATGATGTGTCCTCCAACTGTCCACGTGTCCTTGCTATTCCAAAGTGCTCTGAACTTTAGGCAAGGTCGGAGAGGCGGGGGTGGCCACTTGCAAAGACTCTCTGATACTTAAGTCAGTAGTATTTCTTTGATTCAGGGTAGCAAGGATTTAGTTCTATAAGAGTATATCTTTGTTTCTTGCTCGTAAACTTTTAAATATCTTTTTTTGTATGCGTACATGCCTCCTCTCGGGAATGCATGGCTCATATATATATATTCCTGAGATTGTGAACCACCCGGTTCTCTACCTCAGGACTGAGTACCTTTTTTCTCAAAGTTTTTTCCAGAGATTACGGACCGAGATTACCGTAATCTCCTCTGTATCACTGTAGCCTAGTTTCTGCCACCTCCTAGAGCTTGAGTCTATCAGGGGTGAGATTTGAACAAATCACCATTCTATCAGGACGGCTTGCCCCCTGCGCACACCTACCCAAGATCATATTAAATGCTCTGTCTGGGTCTGGAGCTGTGAGTTGCTTTCCATTGTATTCTGGTGGAAGACCCTTGGGGCTTCCGACCCCCAGCGGTCGAGGTAAGAATCGGACTGGGCCGAGCCCATCCAGGGTCTTGGATGGGCTCGGCCCTAACCTCGGATAGCCCAATGGCCGATGTGGTACCACGTGCGACTCGCGTGGCCTTTAGCTAGTCACTCTCGACACATGTCGGACGGTGGGCCCCGTCTGTGACCTGTTCTGCCACTTAATCGTCCACATGATGTATGATTTGGGAACGGGTCCCACAACTGCCTTCATTTCCCTACTTGATGAATTCGTATCCATCAAGTGGGGAAATCGTTTCTCCGTTCTTCCAAATTGAGGGATACACGTGGCTCTCCCTTGCCGACACGGAGGCACGCCATCCCATGTCACAAAAGTTTTTAAATTTCGAAGTTTTGACTGTTCGGTCTCCCTTGGCCTCCCTTTTTCCAGAAAAACTCTTCGGCTCTCCCTCTATAAAAGTCGCATTTATTCTCATTTGCTATTTTACTAAAATATTCAATTATTCCAAACTCGCAAACTCTTAGGGTTCGCAAATTCTCCCTTTACTAGAGGCTTTTGCTCTTTCGATCGTATCCAGAACGATGGCCTCAAATCAAGATCAGGAATTGCGCCCCATCGTGGATTCGGAGTTGGATTCACTGAGGAGACAGCTCTGCCTCCCTGGCGGAGTGAAATGTAAAGGGTCGAGGGCCCCGTGGATTGGTATCTTCGTCCCTCTGCCCTCGAAGGCTCTATTATCTTGGGCAGAAAATACCTGGAATGGCTACGATTCCCTCTTCCTCCTCTGATCCACTAATTCTTCGCTTTGACGGGAATCCATCCGATGCAGTTAAACGCAAACGGAGTCATGATTCTGATGGAGCTTTCCACCCTGTCAGTTCTCTATAACCTACATATCGACCTAGAGGTGGTCTTTTATGTTTACAAACTCACCCTCATCCCCAAGAAGAGTTCCTACCCCACCTTTTACCTCCAACCGCTACCAGGACGTCATATCTTCTGGGGCTTACCGAGGTCAGACAAGCAATGGGACTCCCACGCTAGGCTATACGCCGTTGGAGGGGCATGGTGCTCCCCTTGGGTGAATGGTGAGCACTTCCAAATTCCCTCAGCTTTCCTGCAGAGTAAGTGCTAGGTCGTGATTTTCGGGTCTGCTTTTTCCTTGTCTATTATTGCTCACGTTATTTTGTCTTGTGCAGTCTCGGTAGAAAAGAACAGGTTTGAGCCGCATTTGTTGGCAGGGCAGCTCAAAGGCCTGGAGGGGATCGTCATCTTCGGATCTCCTAGGACTGCCGGCATATCCAGGCCGTCCTCAATCCCTTGGTGATGAATATGATGCCCAGAATGGTTTCATACCTTCCCTTCCCTCTGGATACCTGGGTCATCACAAAGCACCTGCGGAGCCGATTTGATGCCTCTGCCCTGAACTGATTCCAGGCCGTCCTCAATCTCTTGGTGATGAATATGATGCCCAGGATGGTTTCATACCTTCCTTTCCCTCTGGATACCTGGGTCATCACAAAGCACCTGTGGAGCTGATTTGACTCCTCTGCCTTGAACCGATTTCGCCGGGATGAGCGTGATCGAATCACCATGGTGGGTCAGCAAGTTACGGCTTCAAGCCAATTGGCGGGCTCCAACGACCTAGTGGTGCCGTCTAGCCACGAGCTCGAGGAAGCCGTGAGGTTCGTAGCCGAGGAGTGTGTCAGGCTCTGCAGGGAGGAAGCCGCCGCCCCCAAGAGGGGCTAGGGGTAGGTTCATTTTCGCATCCTTGAGCTTCGTGGGTCGGATTATGGCCGTGACGAAAACATGTTGCTTGTTCTTTGCAGGTTCTGAGACGGGCCCATCCGCTGACCCCCCCCAATTAAGTGGGGAGCTGCGAGACATAAGGCTCGTCCCAAGGCACCAACTGGCCGGCATCTCGTGGTGCCCTCAGGAGATGAAGTGCCCGCGGTCCCCCGCTCTGATGCAGGCGGACCTCCATCCGGGGGAACGTCTGCCACAAGGACCGTATATGGCGAGGGGATGCCCCTGAGTCTGGCTGGGGGGTCTGCTGCACCAACCTCGTCCACCCCTGACTCCGGTTCAAAATTGGGTGCTACTTGCCTCGGTGGGGAGATTGCCGAGCTCAGTGGGGGGGCTCCGAGGTTGAAGTCTCGGCTATCTTTGTAACAGCCCAAGAATCCCGCTAACAGATATTGTCCGCTTTGCCACTTGGGCCAAACCGCGCTCCGCAGCTCACGGTTTTTAAAACGCGTCTGATAGGGGAAGGTATCCACACCCTTATAAAGAGTGCTTCGTTCCCCTTTCCAGC